>CAJNYU010001314.1:52071-102788 GCA_905331475.1 Rotaria socialis
AACATTAATATTAATGATTAATGAAAGTATAATCCATAATATTAACGAAAACATTGCTATTCATACTAATGGTGAATGTTTCCGTTAACCGTTAATATCATTTAAGAACATTGACATTAATATTAATGATTAATGAAAACATTAATTTTAAAATTAATGTTAACTTTTTTCATTAATCATTAATATTAATGAATTAAGTTTTTCTTAGAAAACATTAAGCATTAATATTAATGGTTAATGAGAAACATTAACATTAATATAAAATTAATGTTAATGGCCCACCCCTATGTAGAAGTAATAATATTATATTTTATTTCGGTTCCCTAAAATTCTTAGCTTTCCTTGTAAAAAATTCTGGCACGAGTACGACGATGGTGTGTGAAGCAAAAAGAGAGTTGCTATTGGTACCTGAAACTGTTGCAGTTGTTACAGTCGAACTTTTTGTTGTTGTTGTCGGTGTTGAGCGGCTGCTCGCCCTAGGAAATGAACGCGAAAATAATTAGAAAAAAAAATGTGATATTTTGTTCTTACCAGAGCGTTAAAAAAACAGCTACTGGTATGCCACACACAATAAATCCAGTCATTAAGAAAAGCATTTTTGATGAAGTCACTTTTGCCAGTAAGTTTTGACAGCTAAATGAAGTATTAAAAAGTTCCGGTTAAAACTTAAAATCAGCAGTTTTCTTTTAAATAAATCTGTAGACTTCACAAAATTTAATGTTTTTTAGAGCACGTCGGTAGGAGCAATTTCAAGCTAATAATCTATGCATAAAGTGAGTTTTCTTAGTTAACCAATGACAGGCACATGAAGACTCGCGTCTGACCAGAGTTTATGAGATGCGGACAATGGCAACTTTGACTTCAATCACTACCCACCAACTTGTAAAAGAAGATGACTTACGTCAAAGCTGAGTTTTCATTTGTGGGCTTATTTATTTCATTAGGTTTACCCATAGTTGAATCCTCCCATGCATGCATTCGGGCCAATTGATTTTTATCTACTGGTCTGTATAGTGGTTGACCCATCATGTTCGATTGGGAATTCAATGGATAACTTGAATCTGTATTCCAATTACTTAACCGCGACATTTGATTGGAAGGAGGCTCTGACCAAATTCTAGGTGCGAGTTGTAAAGGATACCCCGAGTTTTGTGGCGTTTTCACGTACGGATGAACTTCATTTAGATCCTACACATATTCAACAAAGTTGAGCACGTGAGGAATTTTTAAGTAACAGTAACAAATTCATGCTGATGCTTACCATAATGTAGCTTCGAATTGAAAAATTTTAACAAATGATTGCGAAACAGAATAGTATTGTTTCAATAGTTTCTGTCTTATTCTTATATATGTATAAATTAGGGGTGCGAAGTTATTGTTATCTTGTTGTTATTAATAACAATAACTTTTTTTCGATAGTTATTTGTTATAAATAACAAATAAATAAGAAATAACTTTTTTTCCTCAAAACTCAGTTCATTGTTTATATGGGTATACCATGCGAATTGGCACTATAGAAGTCAAAAATTTGTTCTAAAGCATAAGCTCACATAACGGATGTAATTAAAATATACAGCGAGATGAGACAAGATCTTTTTCAAAAAAAAAGTTATTTGTTATTTATCTGTTATTTATAACAAATAACAAAAAAGTTATTGTTATCAATAACAATAACAAAAAAAGTTATTGTTACTAATAACAATAACAAAAAAGTTATTGTTATTAATAACAATAACAATAAATTCTCACCCCTATGTATAATTGTTTGAAACAATCCGGTATGATGTTATTTCATGTCGCCAAGAAAACAATTTGTATTGCTTCGCAGCCTAATTTTAACATGCCGGTGAATGTATAAGATTTGATTATAGAAGGCATAAAAGCATGCTATGTAAGTTTTTTTCTGCGCAGATGCTCAGAAGTTTCACAAAACCAATTTTCTTGCCTGTGCACTATAGAAGAATTCGGCAATTTTTTACTAGAAAAAGTAATCAATTTTTCAGTCCCGTAATGCTAGTCGTTGTTTTTATTCAAAGACTGATTAGGCATGCAGTATGCGTAGTCTTAAAAGAATTCTAATTCAGGTGGAGAGAATGAAACCAGCATCTGATAATGTAAGCAGCGATTCGATTCGCAATTATAAGATTGATTTAACACTTATAGTATAAAACAAGGAATTGAATACAAAAAAGCGCGTGCACCTCCTCTCACAGGATACTTTCCTATTAAAAATTAAGAGTTAAATGGTCCCGTAAACATAGAATGCTCTATGATTATTTCACAGTATTGTTTGAGTGACTACATCTCACTTTTGCATATGAAACTAATTTAATATTCATTAGAAGTCATCTCGAATCCTGATAAGCTCAGGATACCTATTCTATATGCACCTCATAACTGTACCTTCAAGATACCGTATTTTACATTGATGATTACTGGCCAGTAGTGTGGCTGCGTTTTTTTGCGATAGAAAAATCAAAAGGTGACTATAAGATTGTTTCAGTGAGTAGTGGTGTGACGAACATAGAGAGTGTCGTCTATGCCCGTCGGCATGATGGTGTATTGTGTCATCTGCACATCTCTAGTCGTGCATTTCCTTTAGTTACATTCCCTTATATACGCGAGAGCGATCACACTTGGACGGATATAGACAAAGAGGGAACGGTCACGCAATAGAACAATGAGAGTTCATCAGGTCAATGCACAAACATAGGATACAGCGAAGAGGATAAAGTACATAAAGTGAGCCGTAACGGTAAATACCGTTACAAGTGGGATCTGATAGTATGGCAGCAGTGAAAACATAGGTGACTTACTGTTCGAAGTCCTTACCTATTTTTGATTGCCAAGATGAATATGAATGCTTAGAATATCCATGAAACTTTTTCAAATTTTATTTTATTGTTCGAACTCTGTATAATGATCCAATAATTATGTAAAATATATTAAATAAGAGAAGTGAACAATTTCGAAATACGATTTCAAGAAATGATATTACTGAACCAAAACAAATTGCAAGTCTAATACCATCGATCAAGCAAACGATAATATGTACGAATATCTATTAATCCAGAATCAATTTTACATGAGAAAAATAAGACTAGTTGCATTTTCATAGTTGTCGAATATCAAAGTTGAGACTAATTTAGTTATGTCCATGCATAGTGATACAGAAATACGTGCTAAGTTGAATCAGAGTGCATTGGCAAAGAAAAATGATGCTATTCATAAAAACCATTTAGTAAATGTCTGATCATCGTGAACTAGATCGATTTCAGCACAATGATTTATTCGACTGACTATTATGGGTGTTCATTTATATTTATTGATCTTTATAATAACGAGTAAATATAAATAAAATGTTCATATTTGTAAAATAAAGATAAATATCTTATTTATATTTAAAAAATAAAGATAGATAAATTCTTTATATTTATAAAGTAACGATATATGAAATATGTATGTTTACAAAAAAAAAGATAAATAAATCAGATAATTCGAAAAAATAAATATAATATAAATATAAAGTTAACAAGTTTTCTATGAGCGACAAAGAAACAAATACCTGATACAACATCACAGAACACAGGTTAATTCGAACAAGTTCATTCAAAAAGCGCTGCTAAAAAATATATTTCGTGCACAAAACAGAGGTCTTTAATCTAATCAAATCAGTGGAGCCTTAGTAAATGAATAGTAACGAAATTATTGTGCAGTATCTTCAATTCATTTTCAGATCGATTTTTTTATCTAACATCAGCTTGCGATGTCATTAAAGGCTCCTTTGAATCCAAATAAATTACTGTTCCTTTAGGAGATGAAGATCGCTTTATGACGAATACAGTTTTACGTTGAAATTGAACAGGTTTTTAGAGCAGACACTGCTACATACATTATTTTTTACAGTGAACAGTAGTAGTATTATCGCATTCCTTTGGAAAAGTTCTGATTGTCAGTTTTTGTTTTTCGAGTCAAGTAAATTTCTATTTCTTTTTTGTTTTTCGTACTTTCAAGAAAATCGACAATGCTTCTGTTATTTTTCTATTTCGAAAAGACTTTGAAAGTCAATAGCTATTTTAATTACAACTCCTTAGCTGAATCTGAACGAAAAAGATGATAAATAAATAGAATTTTATCTTAAAAGGTAAGGTAGCTGATATTCTGAATCGTAATTGCATATAGAAGTAAAATTACAAACCATGGCAATCTAGAGAGATTGTTCATATAGACTAAAGTCGTTTTCTAATATATATATACAACGAATAATAACTAATCATAAAGAGAATATAATATTCAAATATTCAAATATATATATATACATGAGTTTTATTTATTTTCTGATGAACTCATACTATTCTATCGCTAGGGCCCATTCTGGAAGGAATCACAATTTCTATTTACAATTTATCGATAAATGAAGCAAAGATATAAATCTAACAGTTAATCAGTTATTGTCAGTACGTTTTTAGCACGAACATTGAAAAACCATTTACTAAAACGGTGAGCTGGGCAATTTAACTAATGTCTTCATCGAGAAACAGTTATAATAGTGCTTTTAAAAATTGTCCGAGATCAATTACTTATTGTGTACACCTGGAACAAAGTTCAACATTTCCCTCACATTAAGAAGCGGAAACTAATTTAATTCATGTCTTTCTTTAAACATAAGAATGACGGTGGGTGGAAAAGAATAAGCAGCATCAGTTGATTTCGATTTCGTCCCCAATAAGTGAACTAACTTGAATTATATAAGATTATTACAAAAAAAAGAACAACATAATTAGCTTGTAGTCATTTTTAATCTCCTCATTCTATACATTGAATTTGTAATCGACGAAAATATTTCGTACCATACACCCAAGTGAATGATTCCGACAGTGGGATCCTATCGGATTCATGTCGGAATCTTATCGGATATAGTATGGATTTCATTAAACCGACGAAATCCTGTCAGTATCCGGGTGTGGGACCGACAATTGAAACCCTAGTGTTGGAATCCGATAGATTCCATTGTCGGAATTTAATGTAATCCAACATAAACATTCGACCCATGTGTTCTGTTGGCACCATATGCTCATTCATTGGTGATTAAGAAACTGCTTTTTTCGTCGGATCCGTTAGTAGGTTCGTGTTCAGGAATCTGATCGGATTTTGTCGGCTTGTTGGATCCCATGAGATCCGACAGCATTCACTGTCGGCTTCATTCACCTGCGCAATTGCAATTAGCATCCCCTCTTGTTACACCAGAAATTTGTTCCTTTTTCGCTCATAGAAAAATTGCTAACTTTATATTTGTATTATATTTATTTTTTCGAATTATCTGATTTATTTATCTTTATTTCATAATGTAAATATAAAGTAACACCCCTATTCGCAAGTGAATATATGTGTTCTTACACATGCAGATCGATACTTCTCTTTAGTTTTATCGAGTTATGTTGCTGACAGTATAGATGATTCATGATCGAACCAAATTAAGCGCGTGGGACCACAGTTAGTGGGCAAAATTGTGCTCGTTCAAATAATAGGACGGAGCAAAGAAAGAGATTTTGTCGTGTGCCTATCTTACATTACGACGAATAAAAATCGTGATTCTTCGATGGTATACTCTGTTGCCTTTTAGTTGTAATGCTTGATTGAAAGCATAGACATAAATTTTTATTATAAGGAGAAAACAACGCAGTCTTGCAGTATATCGTTTTTCCACTTACCTGTACCCATAGCTGTATGCATATATTTAATACCAGCTATTAGTATTATTTCATTGTCTGTGATATCTGTGACTTTGTGCTTTTCTGCAAAAATATTGCTATGACCAACTATTTCTGAAAAACGATATAGCGCAGCGGAAAAGCTCTTATTTACTTTATAAACCGATCATGAATAAGAAATTCATGATCATTTCTGTCCTGATGTTTCTATTGTATTACTATCTGAAGAGTTTGACTTGCACCAGTTCCATAGTACTACGTGTCACATGCCACCAGCAGGCAAATCATTGAAAGTATATATTGTTTCGAAACCGACTCTAGCATGAGCACGAAGTGACCGAACATTCTTATTTGAGATACACGTAATCATCATTTCATAACGATCGCTATACAACTCGCGATGTTTTTGTAACATTCCATCAAAGACCATTTGCCCTCGATACCCATCGGCTACACATATTTGACCAAGTATGTAATAGGTGTTATCGCGAAGAGGTTTACCTTTGTAGTCTAGAGTGTTGATTAACAAAATAAGTTTAGCAATGTCTGGCAGTTCTACCGCAATTTCAGGTAAGCTTGCCAATGCATAGCCAACTAATTTGTTCGAAGTCGTGTCTGTGGCAATGACACTCGGTGCTGGCTGATTCATTTTTCGAAGAACATCGTATGCACACTCAATGGAAAGGAAACCACCTGATGTCTGCTGATCGAGAGAAAGATTTTTTCGAAGATTGCTTTTCATCAACGATATAATATTCAATAAATCCTCTTCGGATTGAGCTGTTGTGAATGAAATCATCACACGAGGGAACTAGAAAGTGCAAGTGATAAAATCCATGTTCGACAAAAACATTTGTTTTTCTTCGTTCTGTAAATATGATATCCTGATCTGCGTCATTTGATAAAATAAAAGAATCATGAGAAAAAAACGATCGAAAAGTATCAATTAGTGGTAATTGAATACATTTTCAATAAATATTTATTTTCAGATATTGTCATTGTCTGATGATGATTTCAAATAGATGAAAGCTTGAGAAAATATGAGAGTTCTTTTCAATTTAATAGCGCTTTTCGATCACCCACGTGGTAAAAATCGAGCCCAGTCTTAGACAATTTTCTAAATTTTGTTTGCGCACATATACTTTGTTGAGTTTCCATCGAAGCCTTAGATTTTTATAAAGAAAAGTCTGCCACGTTTTCTCAAGATGTTTGCAGATATAATTACTTTTATCTCGTTTTGACCGATGTACTTTTATAAAAAGCAAAAAGACTTATCAAAGCTTACTGTTCTTTTCTACGGTAAATAAAGAACCATCCTATCACACTGCACAATATCTAGAAAATATTCGTACAGTGAAAATCTTCCTTTGTTCTGATGTTCAACGCCCAGACCGATGAGTCATCATGAATAATCGTCGTTAATAAAACTTTATTGCATCAAATTTATATCGGTTTTACAATATAATCGTGGCTGTATATTTCGATTTATAAAAAACAGCATTCACGGTAATCCTTACAATATTAAATCTACTTCAGATAACAATCTCATCATGATAATATAGATTCTATATTATAGAGTCACGTGTCATCTGTATTTTTTTCTCACGTTGAATGTTCAAAGTATTCATGACAGAGTACGGGATGAAAGTTGATTCTGTTAGTGCTAAATTAAACTGAGTCAAATCTAAGAATATCTGACTCTATATGTAACTCAATTTGATTCATTCCCTAACAATAGATGCTCACACACACCCTACTATGGTAGAATTTTTCACTTTATCATAGTTCTTAATCAAAAGAAATCAATGTATATAAATTTATAAATGTGCATGTCTTTGTCTAGTGATAGAATTCACGAAATTCAAGCACTGAACGAAAGGATAAGAAAGCGAACAAATACCAGTCAAAGAGAATGAAAGACAAAAATAGATCCTACAAATGAAAAACTGAAAAGAAAACAAGTAGCGATGTTTGTGTTTAAACCTTGTGCGCTCTAATAAAATCTCATTTCGTCAAAGTTACAATCATGAGGCAAAGATATGGTTGTTTGTGGTGAATAGGCAGATTCAGTTTCCAATGAATAATTTTTTCCTTCATTATTATCCCAATGTTCTTGCCCATTGACGCGATAATGAAGGACAAAGTCAACTCGATCAATATCATTTGGAATATCAATATTAAATTCAAATTTATCTAGATTACGAAAATCATTTGAATGAAAAAGATGTTTAGCTTGATATTCATGTTTATTCGACCATCGACTAAATGTATATTGAAGAGTAACATTTTTATGATAACCAGCATTGGTGACCCATGCCGTACCATATAAATATTGTTCGCCAGTTAATGAAGATTTGAGACGTATACTAGCAAATTCTAATTTTATTTGGGATTTCCATACTTCATGTAAATATATATCGGGATGTTCGGAGTTCGGTTGACGATATAAACAAAAGAATTTTTTCGGCACCCGAATATCCGGAGTTTGTTTTGAGGGTAATTCTACATCAAATGTCCATGGTTTATGCTCGAAATCTAATGATTTTGGAACGTACATATTATTGTTTAGAAATGGAAAATTCATTGAATCTTCATCATCATCAGTAAATGATTGAAAGTATTGCACTTGTACTAATTGACGACCAACTGAATCAGCAAAACGAACCACTTTTTTTGTTCTTTCAATACAATGTGTTCGTCTGAGAACGCCAGTAGAAATACTTAGACTATCAATTGATACGAACACATTGGTCGTCGATGATGTCGGGGAATCCTGGATTCCGTTCGATGTATAAAATTGAGTGTGATTATCAGATGTAGACTCTTGAGAAATAGGCGATACGTGTTGATGTGATCGAAATCTTAATCCTATAATGAATATTTTAACAAGTTTAAATAAAAATTTCTTTGTCTCTCCTACTTCTTCCTCGTAGTCGACCAGAAGAAATCGTTGTATCACTGGACTCGTGTGTTTTCTCGCTATTTTCATTTAATGAAATTTGTTCTAGAATTTCCTTAAGATCTTGTAATTTCTCTTCTTGGTTACTATTATTATGTTCCACTGAGTCACTTTTCGACGCAGATGTTCGTGTTATTGGTGTACGCCATTTCCGTCTGCGCACTTGAGCTTCTGTATTTAATGATGAATTTGAATTCAATATACTATCGCCATTTAATTCATCTAATTTCGTTGATGTTAAGATACTGTCTAACTTATCACTGAAATAGAATTTATTAAAATTGTATTTTTTTGTTCAATTTCAATATAAACCTTATTTTATCTTCTTTAATGATTGGTTTAAGCACATCACCATTGAAGTTATGCATTTCTTCTTCGTTTGACGATGGCAATGAATTCGTATCAAAAAATTTCTTCGATGTCGAGTGAGAGATAGATCTTTGTGGTTCATTTGTAAATGTTTTTAGAAAATGTAAGAAGCCAGTTGGATCTTGTTGATAGAAAAATAACCCTTTGTCGACTTCGTGCTCCATGGGTACAACAATTTCAGCTTTGGTTAATGATGTTTGCTGTTGAACAAGTATATCAGCCATCATTACAATTTTTGATGGTGTCGAATGAAAATTTAGTAATGATGTAGAAGTACGAATACTATCATCGTATAGGAAAAAGAAAAAGAAAAGTTTTATTTATGCTCATAATGCCTATTTTTTTCTTTCTGCAAGGCCATAGCGTTCCAGGTAGACACCAATAGTACCCAATGCCTCTTTCTTTTGTTTATAGATATTTGAAGGTTATTGAAAGGAAGTATTGTACATGTGATATATTTTTATTTAGATTAATTAAGTAACACTTGGCCAATGTGGTGAATAGTTTATTCGCTGGCTGTTTATCTAACTTACTCTACTCCTTGTTTCATACGATTGTTCATCAAAGCAGAAATAAAGTAACATACTTCTATCTTCCCAACTAAACTATCGTTTTTGTGTAAAAAAGAGAAACATAACAGATCAACCCAATGCTGCTTCATTTTGCCAATCTATCTTTGCATATCGACATAATATGACCTTGAAACTGAACAAAATCTATTCTTACCGAGAAAATATGAATAAAAACAATGTATTGCACGTTTGTTTGATGAGCTGTCTTAAAATACAGGATACCTATCTTTGAAGAATATGTTTTTTTAGGTCAATTGTGTATTATTATCTGCTAATATATATATATATATATATATATATATGGGAGATCAATGCGTCTATTGGAGTAACTGACAAGAACAGAAAGAGAAAAAACCAAAGAATATTCTTTTTTTTGGTTTATTTATTTGCCATTTTGAAATTAGATGTGCTATTTGTAAGGAGAATAGAGTAAGAAAAATAATAGTGACGCCTTTCTTCTTTGTCTTTTCTTTATCAAATCGAGACAGAACGAAAAAGTAGGGTACTTTGGGGTCATCAACTACTTTTGTCTTCTGGCGTAGAAAAAAATCGACGCAAATGATCATTGAAGAAAAATTCTTATTAAATATGATGAATTTAATGCAATAAAATTGATTAGATTTTCTTTTCAATGTTCATGCCCGTAGATTGGACACGCCTAGGAATCACGCAGCGTGTGCATGATACAATTTTACCTATTTTTGAAACTATTACTAAACGTTTTCGATATAAATGTGTATAACGACAACTTTTTATTCGTAGTAGTAACAAAACTCGACAGCAGATATATTTCTATCTTGATTTGAAGAAAGTGATTTATTTTACTTGGGTATTTTTTTATCGTGTCACACCCTTTGGCACAGGTCTGATATTAGTAACCATCGGAAACAATATTTAAAATCCAGCTTCGGATAAAATTTGAACTGATTGATCTACACCTCTTCTTTTCCTTTTTTTAGTCATAAATCGAGATAAAAATATAGGAGCAGTGCTGAGTACACAACACAATGGGGTAGCAGATCGCTTGTTTTTTTTTCTTGCATGATGGTAAACATCAAGGTAATCGATGGATGAAGAGAAATGATTCCGAAATGGGACACATTTTGAGACGATACGAGAAAAATTAATGATTTGTTCAAGTTGAGATTAGTACAAATATTATCCGTCGTGTTTTTTTTGCTGACAGCCAATCAGAATTAGTATTGCATACAGATTAATAAGAAAAGCATTTTTCGTCATACTTCCAAAAATACATTTAAGCATACCATGCGCACGTCGCATGATTCGTTCTATTAGTGTAAGAAGAGAAATAACACACTGTTTATTCTATAGAAAACTTCAAAATTCAAGGTGAAACCAAATGCGAATATAGACCTTGATACAACCCATACTCACCACTAATAAGCTCTTCATCTTTAACAACTACTATGCATAATTCCGTGGCTTAGACGTTCTCATAATGCATTAATGTGTATTTATGCGATGAGAAAATAAACTGAACTCATCAATTTTTCGAGTGTTTTTTTTACAAGATACAGATTTTATTGCGAGTGTATGACCTTTCGTACAAAGTATACATAGGAAGACATTAATAAAATCTAATCGTTGATAAATGCCATAAAAATATTGCATCAGCGAGTTGTTTAAATCTAAGATAATTATTCTGGTCGATAATTTATAAGCTACTGAAGTTTTTATACAAGTGGATACTTGAATTATTCGAAAGAATACTTTTCTCCATTTTTACTTCTTCATATTGAGAAGGAAACAGTGTAGCTATTAATCAGCTGTCAGTATTTTCAATGCTCAAACTTCAGAACACGTATTAATTTTCGTTAAGAAAAAAAACAGACAATCATTACGAATGTGAATTTTATTATTTCTTAGTTTAATAAGAAATTGTTAAATCTTTGACTTATATTTCCGCGCTAGCTATCCAGTGAAAGAACGAACAAAAAAAAAAGATGCCTCCACGCAGGATCGAACTACGGACCTCCAGTTTACAAGACTGGCGCTCTACCACTGAGCTATAGAGGCGTATTGACCTCGACATTTGTTCTGTTTCACTATCTGATAAAAATCAAGTTGCCATGAAACGAGTCTTCGCTGAAGATTTATTTCATCGTCACACAGCAATAAAATTTTTATTCTTCATTTTCAACTAATCAGCTACCTCTTGCTTATGTATTTTGACGTCACATGCTGTCATGCACATTAAACAGAAAGGAAGAAGAAAAAAGCAATGCAAACAATTAGCTAACATCCATTTACTATCACGTGAATGATTTCTCATTGACAATGCTGCATTTGCGTCATAAAAAAAATACATCTGAACAGGTCAATGAAATATTTTTTCAGCTCTCAAATTATTTACAAATCTACTTAAGAAATATTCTTTAATATAAATTGTATTGAGCTTATGGTTTTGGTCGGAAAAATAAACATAATAACACAAGACTATCTATCAGCCTACTAGATTTATATCATTTCCGTGCATCTTTTTTCGTTGCGTTCTGTACACGTCGCTATTGTTGCTGATGGTATTATTTTTTCTGGCTGTATCCAACTTCTTGTTGACGCTCAGCCAAGAGCCTTCCTGTGTAGAATGATAAAAGAAGCTCTAGGTTTCTATATAAATCATTTTCACTTTCTTCCTAAAAACTTCAGAATTCAATCGATATAAATTTCGTATTAATTATGAGACTAATGCACAAAAATCTCACAGTTACTCATGGGAGGAAACTTATTTTTCGCGAGTGTTTAGATTTCTTCCTGCTGAGAGATTCCGATGGAAAAACAATCTGGAAAGCATAGAGAAAAGAAAATATTGCCATATGGTATTTTCTATACATTATTTTCTGTACATGTTTTCCCGATAGGAGTAAAGTGTAAAACAAACATCTTATACTGTATGCATCGATGTAAAAAGGTCAGTTACGCGAGACATTGCTGAGTAATTAATTGGATTAAAAATCTAAAATTTGATCAGTGCGAATAGTTCCAACGAAATAAATGAATACTGAAAAAGAAGTAACGATCGTTTAACATGTAAGTAACGGGCGTCCCAGAAACAATGGATCTCTCAGTATTTTTAAGATCTGTTGTCATATATTATCCTTGTGATTGGAAGTGTTTTGTAACCAAAAGATAGCGCTTGAAATTTTCTACAAACTCATATATGGCTAGACCCCAAACAGCTTTTGGATATATCTGAAAACGACAAAAACTAAAAACTAAAAACATATAACCCGATGTACAAAGTAAACATGTGCCTCATAATAAATGATTACAGTTCTCACCTAATATTTTAAGCTATAAATATCTTTTATTAAAAAACACAATATACCACGGGATGCAGCTTGAAATGCTCTACATCCTACAAATTAAAGTTTATTTAATAGTACACTTTTTGTTTTTAAAAGGCAGCAAAACTCTGCGACCAATTTTCGCCGTTGCGAAAGCAGATTGCACAGTATTTAGAGCGTTTTTGAACAAAACAGGTATAAGGAAAAAATAACTTGTTCTCTATAAACTGTAAAACTTTTCAAGCTGCATCTTCTCATATATTTTGTTTATTTTAAAGAAAACATACTACGTGATAAAAAGATAAAATAAGAAAAAGGAATTCTCGTTCGTATAAAAAGAGCGATCTTTTTCACAATGGAGAAAATTGGTCGCACAGAGTTTTGCTATTTTTAACACAAAAAGAATATTATTAAAATAAAATTTTGTTTTATAGGTAGTAGAGCTTTTCACGCTGCATCTTGTGATAATATTTTTCTTTTTAATAAATGCATTTAGAGATTAAAATATGGAATGGGAAGTGCGACCATTTATTATGGGATACCCGTTATTTACTTTTTACAACTATATACATGCTTCTAGTTTTCGGCTTTTTTCAGATATATCTAAAACTGTTTTGGGGTCTAGCCGTATATGAGTTTGTAGAGAATTTCAAGCTCTATATTTTGGCTACAAAACACTTTCAATCACAAGGATAATATAGGACAGATCTTAAAAATACTGAGAGGCCCATTCCTTCTCGGACACCCGTTAGTATTATCGAGTGGCTGTATATTATGCGATAAGTTTTAGATTTTCTTTTCACCAACACGAAAAGCAATTGAACAAGTATCGCTGTTTCTTGTAAAATTCTAGATAACATTAAACGTTTCTACATGGGATCTTCTCGTTGTTATTCTTCGAGGTTCATACCAGTGGCTATTATCACGCTATTCATTTTGATCGTTATTATAGGCAATTCATTTTCCTATATTGAATTCTATCAATACGGATTTCTCCGTCGACGAACTACAGGTCGTGTCAATCTCAGTCGAATTTACGAAAGTGGACTATATTTTTCTGGACCAGATTATACGTAATTAAGAGTGCCTTCTTCCACGTGACCTTCGATGTTTGCTACTTCATTTAGTTTCAAAGAATTCAAAGCAACAATACATCATGTCAATCTAAGTAATGTATTGGTTTTTACGTCAGATAATTTACAAGTAAACTTAGTAAGTTAAGATACGTTAATTCTAAATTTCTATTGCTATTAGCACTAACGGATGAGGCAGAATAAATAGCGGTCTTATTATTTACTCAATATCTTTTCTACTTTCCCCAAAAGATTCATCATTCAATTCTCTACAAAACTGCTAGGTACTAAAAACAAAACGGTTAAATAATCCTCAAATTTCTAGCGCAAACTCAGTTTTTCTAAAATTTACTTTCCACATGGGGATCTACAAAAATCGAAGCCGACCTTGTTAAAGAGCATTACATTCTGGATTCATTTTTTTGCTTTTTCGAAAAAACTCCAATTTTCACTTTCAAAGAAAATTGTCGAAACACTCTAAATGTTAATACATTTTGAGTTAGAAAGTTGAACATTTGTGAACTGTTTTGTAGAGAATTGAATGATGAATGTTTTGGGAAAAGTTTCAGTTCAAATCAATGGCAAGTAGAAAAGATATTTTGCCAAAATGCTGAGATCATCATTTATTCTGCCACATTCGAAATAATAAGTCAAAATTCCTCTGCCAAATGAATAAATACTCAGACCTTTTATGACAGTTGTTGATTTACGAGTAGCATTTTTCAGCAATCAGTGAATTAATTATATAAACACGAATGAAATAAAACAACAACATTATGTTTAGCAAGGCCTTCTGTCTCGTATAATCGCTTTTCCATTTTCTGTAGAACATAAAATTTCAATATTTTCTTACCAAAGAAGATTTACCACATCTTCATGCTACATACGATATTCGCTATCAGCCAATTATTATTGCCAATGCTAAAGAAGCTGTTATATCAACATGTTCACGATTTGATACCGATGAATTTATAAAGAATCGAAATAAAATTCAGCGTGAAATTTATTTTGGTGTTAAGCGTCATTTAGGTAAAACAACTCGATCGAATTCATGTCGAAATAAAAGCAACTCACATTCTAGGCGGCTCTTGTTGTATTCCGAAATGTAAAACTAACTGTTCAAAATGTCCAATCCATGAACGATGTGTTCCGAATTGTAAACCACGCGAAAAAAATTGTACAAAAGAAGAAAAAGGTTTATTTGTTGAACTGCGATATCTTCAACTGCACGGTGAATGAGTTGAATTCGGATTTTGTTTTTATTATTAAAATCATCTCTTTTAGATATTGACGTTCCACAATGTGTTATGGAACGACGACTTCTTGGTTTAGTTCGTAATTTAGAAAGAGAAAAAGCAGAATATGTAAATCACGAAGCTCTTATTAAAAAGCAAACGGATATTTTAGTAAATCGATATCGCAATAATGCAACACAGACACTTGCACTTTCTGAAGCGCAAGCAAAATTAATACGGGAAATGGCAAAAGCTGATGCACGTAAAAAACTTGAGTTAGCTCGAATCGATGGTTTAACGTCTATGTGCTCGACATTAGGTGTTACAGAAGCACATGATATTAATCATCTGGAATATATACAAACATTAAAAGATTCAAAGGAAAATATTACATATGCGATTGACTTTAGTCATGCCATTTTACAACGATCACAATTAAGATAACGCATCCCGGTGGATATTTATTACTTTCGTTTTTTGAAAATATTCCCAATTATTGTAGATTCGTCGGCTCTCTTTTTTGGTTTTTTATTTGAAATAATTTTAAGAGAAAATGCATTGAAGTGAACGGAGTTTTGTTCCTCACTTCATAGTCATATTGCTGTACTTCTGTCGACAGAATGTCTCGAAAACACTTTATGCATCAAAGTTTCTTTCCGGCTTTTTCTTCAATCGTTGCAAGCGTCATTGTGATGATGAAGTTTCTATAGAAACATTATCATACTGTTTTTTTTAAAGCAAGAATCTCAACCAAATGCTTCGTTGATTCTCATTTCATTGAATTTTAAACTGTTCCTAAGCAGCAATTATGTTCACCTAGAAAAGATAACAGTGCTCAAAAACTACCCAAGAACGCGTAAAAATTAAAAAGCAGTAAATATTCTTAAACTAATTCAGATGTGATATAAGATTTATTGAAAATAGTAGATTAAGTTCATACAACTCATAGCTCACTATTAAGTTGGTACCCACGCCCATGTACCGACTGATGGATTTTGGGTAAATACACGAACCACATCAGTGTGATTGCAGGGATTGCACCCGGGCGCGCGTTTTCCTTGTTGTTGACAACAGACCCATCGACTTTCTAAAATAGCTCCATCCATAAAGTGTGCTGGATGATTTTTACATCCGCCTTCCGTGTGTTCCTCGAATTGTTGACCACAACGAGTACACGTTTTGAAACGACTTTGTCCGCTTTCTACACTGATAGCATTCAGTGCATCATCAAATAAACAACGTAACCAAAATAATTCAGCCGAACAATCATCAACCAAATACCGTGGTTGGGCATGACCGACGTAGCGAACAGCTTGCATTATCACATCAATCTAAAGTAAGTTTAAATAATATAAATAATGATGTCCTAGTAATGTTAACCGTTGAAACTCCGTTGATTAATGTTTCTAGAGCATTATATGAATAAATTTCATATTCAGGAAATCCTTGAATTGCGTCAAGCATCCATTGATCGAGTTGAATGTTTGGTTCTGTTCGCAGGACAACAAACGCCTTTCCCCGTTTCACTGCGTATCGAAATTCCATTAGACAATAGGGTGACTCTGTATATGCTTTCGATAGAAACACAAGTAATACTTTTGCGCATTCCACACCTAATATGCAAACACAATAATTATTTATGAAACGAAGAAGAGTTTAGTTAGATGAATAAACCTGTAGCCATTGTCTCACTGGCATTTCCTTGCATTGAGCCCCAAATATCGAACCATACACGGATTTCACGCATCGTCATGTCTTCGTAAATTTGACGAACAAGTTTATGATTATCCCACTCATAACTACAAGAAAAACATTCAAACAACGACGATTATCAAACCCAGTATCACTTACCTGATCATGCAATCAACTTCTCGTCGTTTCGAAAATCCATATTCGTCGACCATTGGCGCCGGCGCTTTTATATCCGAACGACTAATTGTCTCGTGCATATGAGTAACATCAGGTTGTGCATTTAGTTCAGATAATGTGACACGAACAGCTTGCCGATCAGTTAAGATACTCAATGTACGTAGTTTATGAGCAGGTGGCCACGTTTTTAATTTGCCTTTGCATTCTTGAATTTTCTCTTTCAATGATTTGATCTCCGCCTTTTCACGTTCAGCTCGACTAGGCACTGGTCGACATCTCATCTAATTGTTTTTTTAGGAAAAAAAATGCAAACTAAGTTCCGTTTTCCATCACTTACTGTAACGTCGGCACGTAGACCACTCATACGACTACTATCCAAGAATGCTTCGTATGCACTTTCATTATCAAATATACGAAAAACTTCGCATCCAGCAATCGTTAGATCAAGCCAATCTTCTGGCCGCCAATCTTTTGTTGCTATAACAGGTACAATAGGTTTTTGAAGTCGACGAGCTTCTTCAAGTGCGCCTCGACACATAGGTGTTTGTTCAAATCGCGCTGTCAAAATCGGTACGAGGACATTGCATTGTCTCACACTACATGCTGCATTTGGTTGTGAAAGATTCTCGAATTCTACATTGAGATTGTTCGAGACGAAATCTTCGTAGACCAACTGTGCAACAGCGGCACCATCATCAACTGTACAGATGAGAATAGTGCATTGAGTTTCACCATGAATCAAATTCACTTTATCATTATTAGCTTCCATCTATGAATATATTGCGAGAGAAGAACGTTTCAGCGAGTTGAGGATTAAACATACTTTAGCTGGATCAGTGACATTTTTGCTATTTTTCTTAATCTTTTGATTTGCAAGAGCATCCGATAACTGTGCTAGAACATTCTCTGATATACCGTCATCGTCAAGTAGCATAGTGTGAACAGCACCTGCTGAAATGACACCTAAAGCTCCATATGGTTGAAAATTTGATTCAGCTAAAATGACAACGATTGGTATGCCGTGATATTTTGCATAGTTAATAGTTTCCATGCAAAATAATGCTCGTTGATATGATCGGCTGATGATAGAAATGAATACATCACACCATTGGATGAGATTCGCCCGGGCCACCGTCGACTGAGGCATCGCATCAACGAGAACATAGCAGTTAAATTTAAGATCTATTAATTGACTTCGCAGTCGGTCAGCGACGTTTTTTTCATTTTGATGACAAGTAATAAGTACATTTATTGTGGCTGAAAAATAAGAATGACGATTACTAAAATATAAAGTTTGAAGTTTGAGTCACAATGATAACCTGATGACATGGCTGGTGTACTCTGATTGGATTTAATCAGTTCTTGTTGTGTTATTGCTGATGACGTAATGGCAATGACTGCGTTAGAATTGATTCTTTCGTGTGCAGCAGGGTTAAACGACGCTCCGCAACCCATTAAAGAGTTTTCTTACGATAGAAAGCGATGATGTAAAGAAAAGTGATTAAGAAGTGAAGAAGAAGAAAGTTTTCGAGAATTTCCTCAGCGACATGCGTTGATGCTATATGGCTAATTTGACATTTTCTTGCTACCGTTTTGTTTTATTTCGCATTTTTGACAAGGTAGTTTTAGATTTCTTTTTATCACGAACAAAACACAAACTATGTCGACTCGCGTTTGCGATGCTAATTTTGAGAAAATTTCATACAGATCACCGATAATTTTGGTTGCCATTACATGAAGATGCTTTATTAATTTATTTTAAATAAGACTTTGTCATGAACACTCGAATGCGAAAGAATTTAATTGTCATTTAACATGAACCTTATGTCGTAATAGATGAAGGAAATAACTTCTCTACCATAATTATGTATGAAATTGACGATGTGAAAACATTAAAGAATGTGATATAGCTATAGAATATCTTATAAGTTTATTCTCTTCGCTTGCATTATTCAGCAGAAAACAAACGAATGCTGCTTGCATTCGGCTTACCACTCGACAGAATACATTTATTTTGAACGAAATACTTCACAAATAGGGCTCGCTATTACGGTATTTAATCTATTTAATGATCAAATGAGATTTAACATTTCAACTTTTTCTTCAAGAAATCGTCATAAGTAGTGACAGGCTCATAATGACTCTCAGTTCTTCACTGAACATCGTCAATCAAATCATATTTATGCGACTTTCCTATTCAACTCACACGTAAAGGTAGCCGAAACTAACCTCGAGTCAACCACCGAAGTGATATTGTCATTGTTTCATTGAACGAATTTGTTTTTCATGAAAATTCATGCAAAGATCATGATACGTTATGTAACGATGTACGAGACCTGAATTTTTGAAATATGATGTTGATGAGTGATCCGTTTTCAATTGATGAGACATCGCTGCTTTCATCATGATATGCCAACTACAAATTTGATTAATCACTTTTTTGTTGCTAGAAACCATAGTAAAATTCTTTCAGAGTGTATTAACATGATTCTTAAGAATGACTATCGATTGAACGTTGAATCACCTTTTTGTGTACTCAAAAAGTGAGTACACTCTAGAATCGGTCAGTGCGTCCGTCCGTTTACACGATAACTTTCGAAAGGAGAGTTAGATCATGATGAAATTTTCTACACAGTTCAGCCTCATCAATTTCTCAGTCGAGTTCGAAGATGAGAAAGATCCGTCAAGAAACGGTTGAGTTATCGAAAAAATTGTCATTTTTGATCAGATCATCCCTGAGGAGGGGTACAGAGATTTTTCAAAAAAACTTTTTTTCTCAGAATTATCCACAAAATATATAAATCGACTGAGTTTTTAACGATAATTCTAAATCTGATATTAGTTTTGAACTAAGTCGTAGCTTTCTAACGAAACATCGCCTGAAAAACGTCTCAAAATGCACAAAAACTGCATCCAGAAATAAAATTGTCTAGTTTCTCATGATAATTTTCGTGTTCAGACATTCTAGAATGACTCATATGTTCCATGCACTTTTTGCAGTACACATAACTCTCGGATGAAATCCGAAGTTTCCACATTTTTCTTTTATGAAGTTAAAAATGCTCGATTATTTATTAGCTTTCTATAATAGAATATCTTTTTCTTGTGAAGTCGTTAACAGTATATTCACATTATTAGGAAAGGCGTCGCATGCGTCACGATCCATAGAACAACGGCGATACTCAAACGGACCGAAGATAAACAATAAATAAATAGCGAGGGTCAAATTAAAAAATAAAACGTTCAGCTACGGAACGATGAAGAAACATTATTGCACTTTCGGAAATTACTTTTTTCTTAATGAAATTTTCTTCCCTATTTTTCAGAACGCTGCACTTCAGTTTTACATGTTGATTATTTAACATTAAATTCAAGTCCTAATGGTGTAATTACTGTTGATAAATTTTACATTGTTGATCGATTTTTAAATTTTCTATCAGAAGTATTACAAATGAAATAACACTGAAGCCGCTTTTCTCATATCTTCAATGTACGACCAATCTCTCTTAAAATCTTTAGCAGTATATTGTGGCGCTGGTTTCACCATCGATCTTTACCATCTTCCCGCACAATCTTACAGCTTATCTGTTCTTACGTTAGAACAAATCTCCTCATATTCGCAGTACCTAAAAAAAATATTTAGAACATTATTTTTATGATAGGATTTCAATTTCGCAATATAATTTATTGAGAAGCAAATAATTATGTTTATCATATAATAATGGAATCCTACGGCGGTACCCATGTCCATGTACCATATGAAGGATCTACAGTAAAAACACGATTAACATCAGTGTGATCACAGGAATCGCAACCGGGTGAGTCTCTTTCTTGTTGTCGACAACAGACCCATCGACCTTCTAAAATAGTTCCACCCATGTAATATGCTCGATGATTTTTGCATCCACCTTTCGTGTATTCATCAAATTTTTGACCGCAACGAGTGCATGTCTTGAAACGACTTTGTCCACTTTCTGCACTAATAGCATCTCGTGCATCATCAAGCAGACAACGCAATTCAAATAATTCCGCTGAGCAATCATCGACAACATCCGGTGGTTGCGCATGACCAACTTTTCGAACAGCTTGCATTATCACGTCAATCTAGAGTAAATATAAATATGACAACAAAACAACGCTGGGGATACTAATCCTAACCGTTGGAACCCCATTGATTAATGCTTCTAAGGTACTATACGAATAAATTTCATACTGAGGAAATCCTTGAATTGCCTCAATCATCCATGGATCGAGTTGAATGTTTGGTTCTGTTCGAATTATAACAAACCCTTTCCCACGTTTTACAGCATATCGAAATTCCATCAGACAATTGGCTGAGTCGAGATAAGCTTTCGATAGAAACACAAGTAATACTTTGGCACATTCCACACCTAATATGCAGTGGAACCTAATATTTAAACAACAAAGGAGACGTCAGACAAAAGAATGAACCTGTAGCCATGGCCTCATTTGCATTTCTTTGCATAGAACCCCAAATATCAAACCATACACGGATTTCACGCATCGACATATCTTCATAAACTTTACGAACGAATATTTGATTATCCCACTGGTAACTACAATTGAAACATTCAAATGATGAAGCCCACTTAATTCAGTTTGACTTACCTGATCATACAATCAACTTCTCGTCGTTTCGGTAATCCGTATTCATCGAGCATTGGCGGCGGAGCTTTCAGATCCAAACGAGTAAGTGTGTGGTGAATATGAGTAAAACAAAGTTTCGCATTTGGTTCATCCAATCTGACACGAACAGGCTGTCGGTCAGTTAAGATATTCAATGTACGCGGTTTGCGAGTAGGTGGCCACGCTTGTAATTTTCCTTTACATTCTTCAATTTTTTCTTTCAATGATTTGATCTCCGCCTTTTCACGTTCAGCTTGACTCGGAATTGGTCGACATGCAACCTGTGTTTTGTTTGTAGAAAATAGTTTCCAATGAGTTTTTCATTTCAATCGCTTACTTCAACGTCGACACGTAGATCCATCATTCGACAACTATCGAAAATTGGTTTATAGGCACCGTCTTTATCAAATATTCGAAAAAATATACATCCCGCAATCGTTAAACCAAGCCAATCTTCTGGTCGCCAATCTTTTATTGCTATAACAGGTACAATAGGTTTTTGAAGTCGACGAGCTTCTTCAAGTGCGCCTCGACACATAGGTGTTTGTTCAAATTGCGCTGTCAAAATCGGTACGAGGACATTGCATCGTTTTATACTACATGCTGCATTTGATTTTGAAAGATTCTCGAATCCTACATTGAGATTATTCGAGATGAAATCGTCGTAGACCAACTGTGCAACAGCGGCACCATCATCAACAGTACAGATGAGAATAGTACATTGAGTTTCACCATGAATCAAATTCACTTTATCATTATTAGCTTCCATCTATGAATATATTGTGAGAGAAGAACGTTTCAGAGAGTTGAGGATTAAACATACTTTAGCTGGATCAGTGACATTTTTGCTATTCTTCTTAATCTTTTGATTTGAAATGATATTGGATAACTGTGTTACAACATTCTCTGATGTGCCGTCATCGTCAAGTAGCATAGTGTGAACAGCGCCTGCTGAAATTGCACCTAAGGCTCCATATGGTTGAAAATTTGATTCACCTAAAATGACAACGATTGGTTTCCGGATATCTTTTGCATAGTTAATAGTTTCCATGCAACAGAATGCTCGTTGATATGATCGGCTGATGAGAGAAATAAATACATCAGACCATCGAACAAGATTAGCTCGAGCAACGATCGATGAAGGTGTTGTATCCGTCAGAGTATAGCAGTTAAATTTAAGACCTATTAATTGGCTTCGCAGTCGGTCAGCGACGTTTTTTTCGTTTTGATGACACGTTATAAGTACATTTATTGTGTCTAAAAAATAAGAATGATATTTAATAAGAAAGAAGGTCTTTAATTTTGCTGTGCAACAATTGCCTGAAGATTTTTGCGATGTACTCTGAGTGGATTTAACCGTTTCTTGTTGTTTTGTTGATGGCATCGTAGTCGCAATGGCTGCGTTAGAATTCATTGGCTCGTGTGCAGCAGCGTTATGAGACGTTCCACAGCCCATTTGAGATTTTTTTGAGTAATATAAAGCGATGATGTGAAAGAAAGAGAATAAAGAGAAAAAGAAAAGAAAGTTGTAGAGAATTTCATCACCGATATGCAATGACGCTGGATGACTAATTTGACATTTTCTTGTTGCCGTCTTTTTTTCTTACGCTTGTAGGCAAGAGCTTTTTAAGATTTCGTTTTTATCACAAACAGAGACGAAACATTGTTTGATCGTATTTTTTATGTTCATTTTGAGAAGCACTCTACTGAATCACCTATACTATTAGATGTGGTTACATGAAAACTTTGTTTTTATTAGTTTATTTCAAATATGAGTTTGTCATGAGAAATCGATTGCCAAAATATTTATTTGTTATTTAACATGAAGTTCATTCCGTAATAGATGAAGGAAATGAATTCTCTGCATAAGTGTATAAGCGATAGGGGACTCTAATAATGTGCACAAATTCATAATATCAATAGACGAATCAATAATGTTCATCTAACCGATGAAATTCTCTAAAACTCAATATATGTACATTTTGAATTGCGCTCGTTCGCTAAAGGTAAATTCAAGTACAGTAAAGGCACCCTCATCGTCAGATTCTCCCCGAAAATTCATTTTCTGCTCTTTTATATATAGGACAAGTTATTACAAAAGTAAGTATATATTCTGAAAGTGCATGAAATTCTCTATCACCCTATACTTCTAACAGTCTGGACTTGCAATTATTCGATGGCAAATATGTCGAGCATTGCTATCGTACTCTAGTTCACATGAATTCATGCAGCAACCCATGAACAATTATCTGCTAAAAACGTAAGAGGTATGGATAACGAACCACCCATCGAAACTTGATCTCGGCGCTGTTGGGAGTCTTTGGTCTTAGATGAACTACTTTCCGCAGGGATATCGCTTGAACTCTCAACAACATCAGATCTAGGAACGTGATGCGTGAGTACATTAACAATGCTCGAAAGATTTGCCCTCAAATATTTGCAAGTCAAGGTTGACAAAAGCACAGGTTAATAAAGGATCTCACGCGCTTTCAGAATATATATATTTATTTTCGTAAATATATTTTTCTATATTTAAAATAAATTAGAAAAAATTAATTGGAAAGTAACAAACAGTGAATTTTCGGGGGAATCTGACGATGAGGGTGCCTTTACTGTACTTGAATTTATCTTTAGCGAACGAGTGCAATTCAAAATGTACATATATTGAGTTTTAGAGAATTTCATGGGCTATCCGAATATATAATTACATTTCTTATATGATATATCAAGAATATCGTGTGACTTTATTTTTTCCCAGGGGGATATGTATTGAATTGACGATGTGAAAAAGAACAACAGTTCGATGAAACTTTAGAAAATCTTATACGTTCATCCTCTTTACTTGTATTATTCAATATTTGATCGAAATACTTTACAAATGATACTCGCTATTCTTCAAGAAAACATTATAAGTAATGGAATCCACACGATGACTCTTTGTTGTTCTCTGAAGGTCGTCAATCAAACCGTATTCATGTGATTATTATATTCAAATTACTCGTAAAGGTAGTCTAAATTTACCTTGACTCCACCATCGAAAGAACATATTGTTTTTTAAAATTTCTTGAATAGATGATCATGAATGATCCGTTTGTCACTGATTAGAAATCACTATTTTCGTCATAATTTGCCATTTTCTGTATCTACGAATTCGACAAAAATAATTTCATTTAAAAGAAATTTTCAATAAGTCATTCACACGAAATCAAAAGAAAAAGAAATCCCAATAATCAAGAAGTCTATAACAATCTGAATATCTTTTTTTCCGACAGCATTCACAAAGTGCTAGTCGAAACTTCCTAAGAAACGATCGCTATACCGCTCCTTGACTTGTTTAAGGACGAAATATTGTCTCTATCGCAAACCCGAAGCATGATTACGGTGGCACCCATCTACCATATGAAGAATCTTGAGTAAAAAGCTGTTAACGCAATCTCTTTCGGATTAAAATGTGAAACACGATGTAAGTGTTAATTCTGATTAAAAACACAAATTATTCTATATATTTCTGAACTTTTGCTTTCATTATACTCTAATGCACCACCAACAAGTGAAAAATGCAAGTAGATCATAAAGTTGCTGATATTATAGCATTATGTGTCTCTTGACCGTACGAAGACGGCTACTACTATTCATCAAAGCATGTCATAAGTGCTCCCCTCTATCCACCCTGAATTTGCTAGCCCGTTTGTGATGGCTCCAATGCCTATCTGTTAGGGTCTGTTATAGGTAATTAACTAATTATGCCGTATTTAGCTAATTCATCAATTAAAATATATGTGGAAGGAATCCAACTGTGTATCCTAAACACCTCAACATTGNTGCAACCTAATGAGTCTCTTGCTTGTTGTCGACAACAGACCCATCGACCTTCTAAAATAGTTCCACCCATGTAAAATGTTCGATGATTTTTGCATCCACCTTTCGTGTATTCATCAAATTTTTGACTGCAACGAGTGCATATTTTGAAACGACTTTGTCCACTTTCTGCACTAATAGCATCTCGTGCATCATCAAGCAGACAACGCAATTCAAATAATTCCGCTGAGCAATCATCAACAACATCAGGTGGTTGTGCATGGCCAACTTTTCGAACAGCTTACATTATCACGTCAATCTATATTAAATATAAATATGACAACAAAATGACGCTGGGGACACTAATCCTAACCCCGATTACCTTCCGCCAGCCGTATCCCTGCAGGATATTGTTTGAGGTTAGTTAAGTTTATGCATGTGCTTTTCTATTGAACGAACAAACTCATTTAACTCGTTTTTCGTAATACACTCCTTTCAGTAGAGGGAATATTTAAACAACATAGGAAACGTCAGACAAAAGAATGAACCTGTAGCCATGGCCTCATTTGCATGGAACCCCAAATATCAAACCGTACACGGATTTCACGTATCGACATATCTTCATAAACTTTACGAACGAATATTTGATTATCCCACTGGTAACTACAATTGAAACATTCAAATGATGAAGGCCACTTAATGCAGTCTGACTTACCTGATCATGCAATCAACTTCTCGTCGTTTCGGTAATCCGTATTCATCGAGCATTGGCGGCGGAGCTTTCAGATCCAAATGAGTATGTGCGTGATGAGTAAAATCTTCGTAAGCCAACTGTGCAACAGTGGCACCATCATCAACAGTACAGATGAGAATAGTGCGTTGAGTTTCACCATGAATCAAATTCACTTTATCATTATTAGCTTCCATCTATGCATATATTGTGAGAGAAGAACGTTTCAGAGAGTTGAGGATTAAACATACTTTAGCTGGATCAGTGACATTTTTGCTATTCTTCTTAATCTTTTGATTTGAAATGATATTGGATAACTATGTTAGAACATTTTCTGATATACCGCCATCGTCAAGTAGCATAGTGTGAACAGCGCCTGCTGAAATTGCACCTAAGGCTCCATATGGTTGAAAATTTGATTCACCTAAAATGACAACGATTGGTTTCCGGATATCTTTTGCATAGTTAATAGTTTCCATGCAACAGAATGCTCGTTGATATGATCGGCTGATGAGAGAAATAAATACATCAGACCATCGAACAAGATTAGCTCGAGCAACGATCGATGAAGGTGTTGTATCCGTGAGAGTATAGCAGTTAAATTTAAGTTCTATTAATTGGCTTCGCAGTCGGTCAGCAGCGTTTTGTTGATTTGTTTGACAAATTATGAGAACATTGACTGCCCCTTCAATGAAATATGCCCAATGAAGCTCATTTTAGTTCGATCGAAATTACCTGTGAATATTTTTGTTGCAGTTGACGACCATTTTGTCTTTACTTGTTTCGAAAATGGCAGTTCAGTTGTTGTAGTTGTGTTGTCGCCAAATTTGGTGTCCTTCAAAGCGTCACTCGATGTTCCGGAGCCCATCGAAGAATTTATTTAAAGAATGAGAATGATGAAGGAAAGAACAGAGAAGAAAAATCGTGTTTGCTGAAAACTACAGTAACGTTATTCAACGAAAACGAATTGCTAATTCTTTTTGTGACTGTCGTCATTTGTCGTGCTTTTTTTTTGAAGGACATACTACGGTTTTTATTTACATGTTACGTATTGTACTTGATTTATGTATTTTTTTATTGTTAGTTAATGTACAAGCGCGAATTTTTTTATTGCTTAAACATTCTCAGTACAATATAATTGTCATGCAATCGAGTAATACTGATTTGACTGCGCAGGATTTCAATTCTCGCTCGTTTCTTATGTCACTTCGTCGAGAAAATGAAAAACATCGTGAAATATTCGCACTAGAACGTAATCGCCAACATCCTTCGAAATATTCAGCATTCAATAATCAGCGAGGCTTCGCACGCATGCATAACTATCATTCTTCCATATCTTCTCACATAATTAGTAAAAATGGTATTATAATTACAAATGATCTTAGTCGACAATTGCTCGATGATAATCTGTCGATTGTTCATCGTCGGTGGCAAAACTCAAAAATATTATTTTCCGATAAAATTAAAAATGTACAATCTGATTTAAATTCAAAGACAAATGTATCTTTGAAAAAAGTCATGTGTGAATGTCGCGGAGCTGTATTCAATTGGATTTCTAAAAAACGATTACAATAATTCCAGTTTTCATTTGCATATGAAACTAATCGAAGCTATAGAAATATTAGTTTCGAATTTAAAGCTAAAATATGATTAATGATAAAATGATGAAAAACACTTGGCATCCTATAAAAATATGCACTGCGTAACATCTGATGAAAGTTGTCCATTACGACTACGCTCGTTTTTAGTTGAGTCTCGTATTAAACGCATTTACATTTACTGATCATTTAGAGATAACGATTGTGTATTTGACACATTTCGGTCATCAAGCATGATCGATTGCTGCATTAAAAAAACTAAAACAACAACCTGATATAACTCATAAGGGAAAAATTTGATTTTCATCTCGTAAAGAAAAACATGACAACTTGATCAAATAGAATTTCTAATCCTTCGAGTATTTTTACATTGATTTCCCAGATGGAATTGTTAGTATAAGTCATATCAGATGGAATATGCAGATATATACTTTCAACGGCAATTAATCATATTCTTATGTCTATTTTTGATTATCATAAATGTCCTCATTCAAATGAATTGATGATCTATTAATAAGTTATCAGTATTTAGATTTTTTCTTCTTCTTCTTCTTCTTTGGTTCAAACAAGATTTAAGTATCAATTTCATATATATATATATATATATATATATTACTGATGTGAAATAACTATAATAATAAATCATGGCTTCATAATTTGCATTTTAACGATCAAATGCAAAATTGCAAATTACACTATGAAAAATTTGACTTTTGTATAAATTTCATAGGACTATATCAAAATTATATACATCTACTCTAAATTAGAAATATACAATAAATGTGGGTGTCAAATCAGCTCGGGAACGTCTATAAAGAACGGCCGGCGAAAAGAGACAGGGCACGGAGAATCATGTTTCAAATTTTTATTTTATACATTAAAATGTCGCTTTCGGGAGTGTGAAATTATCTAACAATTGAGATCAGTGACTTATCTACTGGATGAGTCCAGTCAGCGGGCCTACCCTCTCACCGGTCATAACTTTTTAGGAAAAAAAACAGGAAATTTTGTGTTTCCTATAGAAATATTTTTTGTTTCTGTGAATACCAATGACTTAATTGTGATTTCCATTCAAATTTCTAAGTAGCGAGTAAAAAATGGAATTACGTCCTTTATGTATGACCGCCCCTTCTACTACGGAAGCAGCTCAATATATTTGATGCTTCGTTAATTTCCTTTTTTTCTCAAAAGTTTTCTTTGTTACTCATTCATCATTACGTGCGATCTTCTTTTGTCATATTTTTCTTCGTATATTGTTTTCTCTTAATATTGTCATCATCGATCTGTTGATCATGAATATTCAATCAATAGGACTAGAGCAAAATAGTAAGATAAGTAAATGACTCAGATGATTAGTTTTCGTCTTTTTGATTTTTGTAAGTGTGTGCACAGACATATTACGGTCACAATACTCTGATATTCTATACGACGAGAAGAAGAAGAACGAGGAGGAGCAGGAGGAAATGGAAATTGAGATGATGGGGCTAACACAGAAAGTTCTATTGAGAATTCTTCTTGAGATTAATCAAGTCTGTTTTACCCATATAGAAAGCGATAAAGCAACTGTAATAATGATTAAGTGCAAAACAAACTATTGTTTGGGCTGAAATTGAATGACAAGAAATGTTGAGATGTATAGATATTTTTTTCTCTCTCAGGAAATTTAGCGAAGATCTTGTTCGACATTTTGAACGATTCATTAAACTTTGTTTTTGTAGATTTGATTTTGATTTTCCATCAGTTCCGACAATAATAATAAATGAGTCAAACAAGAAGAAGAAAAAAAGATCGAAGAACAACAGACGACGAGAGAGAAAGAGAAAGAAGAAAAAAAGAATGGAGCTATCATAATGTGATGATTTCACGAGAAGAACTAAGACCGAGTGGTCGACTGCTCTTAGTTTTATCTCATCATTAATCGTTTTTCAACTAAAAATTTTACTAGACGATCATGAAAGTAAAACTGATTGAATTCTATCTGAATTAATATCATACTCGTTTTTTTACTCAATATTAGTTATGGTGCCTGTTTCTCGTTTTTCTCATGTTTACAACTTCGGCGGTAAATATTTATGTTTTTGTTCTTCTTAGAATCATTTATTTATTGCAGTCATACGGTTATTTGAATGAATACATCGATCCTTTAATCAATTATCCCAATGTGAAAACTCTCCCATCATCATATTCCATGCAACACAATCGATATAGACGATCAACTATTGTCAAACGCTCTCAACGTAATGCAAATATTCTTTATCGATATTGCCGCCGAAATGGTCAAGCACCCAATTTTTGTTTAAAATATGCTGTAAGAATGATATTTGCTACAGGTCATTGAATGGATATATGATGTTCGAATGAATAAATAATATTTTGCTTCAAAACAAACAAAATTTAGCAACGTGCTTTCTCTCGTTACTCATTAGAGTCAAATAAGAAACTTATATTTAATCTGATATAATCTGACAAAAATCGCCGTAGTATCCACGTGAACATGCACATCCCGAGTGATCTCTGAGGCATGCACCGCCGTTTAAACACGGACAAAAATTATCTACATGTTTATCACATAAATGGCCAGTAAAACCATGAAAGCAATTGCAAGACATGTAATGATATCCTTCTTTTTGTTGAGATGAGCACGTTCCATGACGGCACGGACTTTGATGGCAACTACAATGATGATCGTTGAGGGAACATCTTGAGAAACTGCTGTGTTCAGGTTCAATATACATAGACGTCCTGCATGACATTTTCAAATAAATATGATGATGAGAATGCTCCTTGACATCAATAGAACCATCATTTCGAAGAAAATTCGGAGAAAGAAGAATACATTCTAAGAAATGAATAAGCACATTGATGGAACATACAGTGAAAATGAGTGCACTTTGCGGGGAGAATCAGGTTTTTTTTTCATTGAATTTTCTTTAAGATTTTACCGATTTGACAAATTTTTAGTATTGCAAATGAGATAACAATCGACTTCCATGGGAAAGATTCTAGAAAATACTTACGAGATTGTCTATCGACAAGTTCAATGCCCTGAAATGACGTATTTTAATTTTGAAATTTAAATAATGAGTTTATTTACGCACCACACAATTAACAATTTTCGAACATAAATATTGACATTGAATTTCAGATATATGAGGAAACGTATGAATTATTCCTTGATAATGTTTACTACAAACCAATCATGAAAATCATGTTGCTCAACAGAAAAATGCTTACTGTTGACCTTGACCAACATATTTAAAATTACATAAAGGTTGAGTATCTCGAAGGAATAATTCATTTTGGCTGATCTGTACATGACATGATCGTTTGACAAACACAGTCCATGTTTTAGTCGGTAGAAGATCCCATGGTTTAGCTGAACGTAATAATCGGCATCGATTACGATGTAAACCTCGCGCCTTCATATTGAATTTCTTTACACAATTGAATAGTAAAAAATGAATATTTACTTGAAATTGTACAGCAGCACAATGCCGAACCGATGAACAAAGTTCTTGACAAGGTAAATAAGAAATACCAATCAACGTATAAGATTGAAATATAATCGATCGTGCTCTTACAGCACGTTGCCATGGTAATCTATCACAAAATAATCTATTGAACGAGAAAATCTAAGAAGCAAATCTATACGAATCATAATCGCAATGAACAATTGACACTCGTTCTGTTTGAGATAAAGAAAATCTTTGAGTACAATCGGCAAATGTCGAAAAAACGCGATTAAATCGATAGGGATGTGATAGTGAATGTTTTTGATGATGATGATGATGATGATGATGTTGAAATAGATGACAACGATGATATCGTCGATTAAATGTTGCCATTGAACATAAATGATCAGTTGAACATTTATGTTCACATATTTGTTCATTATGAATTGAATGTTCAATACGTAATAAATGATGGCCTATAGATGGTTGATGATGACGATGATGTACGAGACAATGAGATAGAATCGCAGACCAAGCATAATTCTGATAGATAATGTTTATTATGATAACAATGTCATATAGACTATTGTACATTGAGCATTTTGAATTTATTTTTCGAACGTAACTATGGAAGCTTTTGTTTCGTTTTAAAATGTAAAATAACTGCTTTTTCTTTGCAACGCCGAAATACGAAACAGTGTTCGGACTTGTAAGACAGGTAAATACGAAATATTTGAATATATCTTGAAGAAAGATTATTTCTATTAACTCTGCTGATTTTCTTGATTCAGCTATAACAGTTACGCTTTGAGTCGATAAAATTCATCTTTTTCCTGACCCGGTTTTTTTCTTGGTTTGTTCAAGGTTTAATATGTATAAACTGCAATGTGCATGAAATTTTGTGTTTCAAACTAATTTTGTTCTTCATTATTATCATTAATTTATCTTTCACATAGGGGTAAATATAAGCTCATACCTAAAAATATAGCAATCTATATCTAATTTTAAAATTTATTTACATCTAATTCATTAAATAACAATACTTAACAACACAAAGTTATATACTAGAGGTGTCGGGTTAGCATTAAAAGTGAAAATAATACATTGCTTTATTTCTCCAGGAAAGTTGATGAATAATAAATCTTTAGAATTAAAAGTAATATCGGTGTTAAGAATGATAAATTAGTGAATAAATTAGCATTAAGTATTTTCTTTACCATAATACGCCAATGCATTATTTTCATTTTTAATGCTAGCCTGACACCTCTATTATATACAATTAATTATTAAAGTAATAGAAAAAGGCCTTGCATGTCTGGAGCGTCAGTATGGGTGTTCTTATTTCTCTTTACACCTATACCATACCCAAGACATTTTCTAAGCTAACTTTTTTCTTATCACTTATCGTCATTCTCAGCTCTTATATGCTCTTTCAATTAATTTATAAGTACTCATCAATTATGGATTGCGCTCAAATTAATTAGATAAGTCGATAAATTCATTGTTAGTCATTTGTTAAAAGTGATAATATGTTGAATTAAAAGGTGTTGAATTACAAAATTAAATCAAACAATTTTTTTAAAGGCATCCTTTCACCAGAATAGATACTACTGTATTAAGTTAGGCAATATTGACATAATTTAGATATATTTTTAGATATTGCATCAAATGCATGCTTTTTGTATATAACAGCAGACAAGTTGCTCTAAAAGAAATAAATTTTAAAACAATGTAAAGATGAAATTGAGGATCACGATGAATTTTTGTTATGTCAAATTGGTCGACGTCGTCGATCTTTTCAAGAAGTAAATACTAGGTAGCCATTTATCTGAATATCAACATCGATTGTATCTTCATTATTCTATGAAGATATTTTTGGTCGAGACAATTTTTGTAAAATGAAAAACGAAAGCCTTGATCATTTTTTACGGACGTTGTGTGTGACAATTCAAAGATCGACACGAATCGTTCATTTTCGTTTCTTTTAGTTTGTTCTTCTTTTTTTCCTAATTGCTCGCTCTACTTGCGAATCATGCTGTCGCTTGTTATCAGTACGTCTCTCGCTCTTATTCTTCTCTTCGTTTTACACTTTGTTTATTCTCTAAATATTCCTACAAGCATAATTGGTACCCAACATAATATATTGTTGGCACAAATTGTATCTCTCTGCTCTAATTATGCAGCTTTTCGCTTATGCATTTACATTTCTCTCGTCTAATATGTGAACACTTCCGAGTGTCGCGTACACCCACGAGCATAATAAAAATAAAAATTTATTATTTTCAATGAACAAAATATGTTTTAACCTTGCTATTTCGTTTTCGTATCATGCACATCATTTTCTTTCTTTGCCATTAAATGAATGTAGTTTTTTTCTGTCTATCCCTGTTTCTTTTTCTTTTACCAATATTTATTTGCTAATCGAACCATATCGAAGGTATTCATATCAACGCTTATGCGATTTATATAGAAAAAAAAAATTCTTTTTTTATACAAATATTAAAACTTTTTATTTTAAATAAACAAAATGAACGGAAAACAACGGTTTTACATTCTGCTCAACTTGAACGTCGAACATTACTGGTACATTTTATTCAGCATCCGATCATTCTGATTTAATTCCAGGTAGATTTGGACCAGAAAGTTCATTATCAATTAATGAAGATGCAGAATTTCTTTCATTTGAACCGGCAGATACAAAAAATTGAACATTAAACTTATTGTGGTATACTAAGACGCACGCGTCGCGATAAATCGGACCAGCATCGCGAAGATCAAATTTTAATACGTGAATTTGAAAATGTTGATTTAATACAGAGTTATTCTCAATATATAATTGGTTCATCAATATTTGTTATACATTTATAACACAAAGCTTATATGATATTCTTCTTCATTCGTTGTGAAACGTATCAGAGCAATTAGACAATATGAACAACAAAAACTAGAAGAACAAGGACAAATACAGCAAGGTTTTCCTTTATTTATCAATGCAAGAGAAATACCTTCAACTGTCAAAATTGATCATAGAAATCCTATAGAGCAATGATTACAAACACTGCTCATTGATAACAAATAAACATTTTGGTCTGCTTCTTATATTCTACAACCTAATACAATAAAAAAATGTATTTATTCAAAATTCATCTTCAGTAACTCGCAATAACTATTTAGAATATTAAGAAAAAAACGACTTTTAGAATCCTACGTATGTTATCCAAAAACTATTGTTTTACGTACACGTGGTATATATTGTTGTTCGTCTTCTTCTTCTTCTTCTTCTTCTTCAATTATTCTGCTAGAAAACATTTCTCGTTATAACTTTCTTTGAAGTTTCATTATCTTGTTCTTGTTTTCAGACAAAAGAATTTATTTATTGTTATTACTATGCTACAAAGCAGTGCTAATGCAACTCACCTAATAGATGGATTATCATCATTAGCAGTGCATTCTCCTTCCTCACCTATTATGAGTGTTTCTAATGTGGGACTTCCTCAAAATCTCTCTTTCGATAATAATATTTCTCCGCGTGTTGTTCATATGCCAAACAATCAAGAAGTAGCATATAAACAAAATGTTATTGTACGTTGGTTAAAGCCACCAACACCTCCTCCACCAGCACCAATTATTATTCGAGGTAGGTTTGTTTTTATATTGATTCTGTACAGGAAAATGAGCTGAGTTTTCATGTAGAAATTCAATGTCCACCTGAAATTCCCCCGCCAATTATTTATCGACAAATTCCTCAATCTCCACCAACGCCACCTCCCATTATTGTTAGGTAGGCATTTTATTTTGATCATGCTTATTAATTATTCAAATATATTTACAGAGAACAACCACGAATGTGCCAGCCGCGACAAGGTTGAAAATTTTCTTTAATGTAAGATTTTAATATTTCTATTAAATAATTTAGCTGTTGTTCAGCGATGTCGAGCTCCTGCCTCACAACCACAAACAATTGTCTGCAACAACTGTATATCATCACGGGTACGACAACGTGAAGTTTGTCAACCAAATGTATGTCGAGCAATGCCACAAAAAGCTCCATGCCGACGCTTAGTTCGAGAAATAATTCGACAAGTTCCACAGCAATGTGTTAGACCAGCTCAAGTTTGTACTACACAACAAAAACAACAAATAATTCAAGCACCACCAGAAGTGGCTCAACAAGTCGTGCCTGTTTTTGCTGTAAAACAAGTTAGTTGACATTTAGAAAAAATGACACAAATTTCGCTTAGACATCTCTTCATTTCCCAAACTTTTCTTTGAAAACCATTTTGTTTTCAGCAAAACCTGGCTGTTATGTACAATTCAAAAAAGATAAAATCGAATTAGAACTGAAATCAATTTCTGTTTATTTTTAGCATATTGTTCAACCAAGAGGTATTCGTATCATTCGTCAAGTAGTTGGACCAGGTCAACCATGAACTACAGGATAATTAGATATTCAATAACAATCTTCGGAACTTTTCTCTAACTGCAGCTTTTTTGATTATGCCATTAATAATAATCCTGCAGAACAGAAGTTTACAACTTCTATTTGTTAACCATTTTGAATATCTGTACGTTTCTTTTTTTCTCCGTTTATATCGATTCTATAAATGATTTGATTAATATTTAAAATGATGTGGATGTGGCGGTTATTTTTTTTTAATATTCACTTTGTGCCAGACATTGGGCCAGTATAAATGCAGTAAGTAAGAGTACATGTTTTGCTTTGATTCATATTTCTTTCTCGATATCAATTATTTTTGTAGTCCAACGGTATCTGTATAATAACAGAAAAATATGATAGTTTACATTCACAATGATGGCTGTTTTCTATATTACGCCGTCATTTTTTCTTCGGTTTTACATATATCTTTCTTTCTTCATTATGGTTTATGATTTTTGCTGACAATTTTTTGCAGCTGTCTCGCCTGATGAACAGATCATGTGATTTCAGCAATTCTTAAATCTTCTATCGAATGCCCGATACTGCTTTTTTTTCATTTCGATTACAGAACTTGGCGTTAGCATGTACGTATTTACATTGATTAGAAGAATTTCACCACATCAAAGCCTCGCCATGCGTCATCAGTTGTCACTTTTTCAAGGTACTATTCGCTTCCCTACCAATAATGCAATGTGTGGACAGCTTCTTGCTGTTTTTGCGCGTGTATTGATATTAAAATCGATATAGTTTGTGACTTTGCAACTTGAAATTAATAATGGTAAATTGGTGCGGTCGATATCAGAAGCTCCTATAAATAAAAACCTGATTGACCGCACTAAGCAATAAAAACTTGAATTCGTTTGATCTAAGTTCCAAAACTAGCTATTTAGTTTTAGAGGATTTATAATATTTTTTTGAGAATCTCCATCAGTGCACAATGGCTAGTGAACGGTTGAAATGATATTTCGCAACTTTTCTTCAATTGACAAGAACCAAATCAACGGTCTGAATTAATAGAGGTATTGGTTCTATATTTGACTATAAAAATGATTTACACCGTCATAGTATCAATTAGAACAGTTTTTACATTGAGGACAAATACTTCCACCACAATATGCAGCGCAAGACTGTTTTTGTGTACTCAAAACGTGAGTACACTCTAGATTCGGTCAGTGTGTCTATCCGGTCGTTAACAGGATAACTCTGGAAAGTCTCATGCAATTGCCATGACATTTTGTACACAGAATCAGCTCATCAATATCTTAGTCGAGTTCGAAGATGAGAAGGATCCGTCGAGAAATGGCTGAGTTATCGAAAAATTATCATTATTGGACAGACCATCCCTGAGGGGAGGAGGGTACAGGGATTTTTTTCAACAAAATTTTTTTTTCTCAGAATTATTCGCAACATATATAAGTCGACTCAGTTTTTGCAGTACAGTTAACAATCGGATGCGAATCCGATGTTTCCTCATTTATTTTATAATGGTGAAGTCATATGGTTTTCTTTTACCTAAAATGAATACATTTGTATTTGTAACAAATAATGTGCTGAATTCAAGTGGATATTTGGAATAATAATATCATGAGTGTACTTGAAAAGAAGAGCCAGGCGCCATATGAACTTTTGACATACGGTCTCATCGTTTTATGATGTAACGTATTCTCTCTTCCATTTTCTCGGTACTTCATTTGCTTGGAAACTCCATTGTCAACAATGCAACGAAAACGATCTTCAATACTACTTGTACTTGGGAAATTCTCAAGAACAACCGAATGTGTCGTTTTTTCATTTTATTCACATTGACTCGTTCATCTTTCTTTTTACCGACTACATTTGGCGATAATAAAATTTAATTTTGGCTGCGGTTAATCGATTTTCATATTCACCCGCATCGACACATTGAACTCAGCAAATATGTAATATCATTCATAATTCTTTAATTATGTTTCGATAAATTCAATTATTAAGAACCACAAACAAAATTCCCATGTAACTATATAATAATCAAGATTTCGACCTAGCATACGGGCCATTATTACATGATTGTTAACTCTATTAATCCTATTTTAAATGATCTCAATTTATCTTTTCGTAAGAAGATAGTTCGAGCTGTTTTACTGGTAAGTATTGCCATATTTGTTCAAGTCAATGTTGTACCAGCTATAGTTTTGGATTGTAAAAAAGTAGCACATATTGTGACAGAGATATATCAAACAGCCAATATCTGAAATCTATGCACGGAGTTAATACAAATGTCTTTGATTCATCGAGTTTACATGATTTGCGTGAATATTGGCAAAGTTGAGTTAGCTCATGGAAAAAATGTTGATGAAAAACGAATGAACATATGACTTATTGTCCGTAGAGTGCATTAATAAGAATTCGTCACAAATAAAAGAAACAAGATTTGATAGTACTTCAAGCTTCTGCGTGTGAGAGATGACTCATGCATGTTTTTTCTCTCGCTACGTAAATCATAAATAGCTTTCGTTAATGCAAGATGAGATAAATATCTTAAATATTCGCTCTACTGCCTCGTGGATGCTTTTTGCTCTACAGTAGTCATAATACAATATACGTATAAGCAATTTTAAGCTGCTGGCTCTTCTATTCAGCTAGTTGCTTTTTTTCCTCTATTATGATGAAATGAAAGTTATTAATGTATCCGTAAGCCGTGTAGTGAATTAGAGAAAAATATGCATTTTTTATATATGTGCTTATTTCTGTTTTGGTTTTTATGTAGATTCGCGACCAGTGCATTCACTCATTCTGCCTCAAGGCTGATTGCTATTAAACAATATTTAACGGTAATTACTGTTAAACTGTTTGTGTTTAATCTGCACCTCGTAAATTATATAGTAATATCATATCAGAGCTTGTTACATTGCTGGTGAAGATGCTTCTAACTTCCATGGTATTTTCATTCTCACTGGAGGATAGAGAAATCAATAACTTATGAATGATCCATAAATAGATGCTGTATTTTGTACTTTTTGAAAATCATTCATATAACACAACGTGATCGAATATATTATTTTCCTGTTATCAAAAAATATCTGTTGAAATCATAGAAGTGATTTTTATTGAACAGCAGTGTGGGCTTTTATTGTTAGCTTTGCAAGGCCTATTCGCTCTTATAAATTTTAGATGGATATCTCGAGTTGTTCTTCATAATTTGTCACGATCTATTCACACGTGACTCCGATCACATTTCTTCCTTATTTCGAACCAATCACTACAGCTTTTCAAGAGCTATTTCAAGGATAGACTTGATGTGCGATCAGATCTAAATTTCAGGAAAAATCCCAAATAATAGGTCAATTAAAGATTTTATCTTATTTCCATTTTTAGGTGAGGATTGTCTAATAACCTACAAATAAGAAAAATTTTCCTCAATGCACCTGCAGTTCCCTTTGTACTATAATTTAAAAAAATTCCATATTCACGTTTTTTATTCTCATATTTGTTCTAATAAAAAAACTTGTGAATAACAATGTGTGAGTATGAAAGCTATTCGAGAAAATGCTTCACGCTGACTTTTACTCACGAGGAAACGAATGACCGACTTTCGTTTCCCCCTAGGAATTATTACGCCAATGCTATCAGTTTCTCAGTTCTTGAATAGTGATGGATAGGTCTAAAAAAATTAAAGATAAAAGTACATATACTACTACTACTCAATACTGATCACTTGAATGGTTACAAAATATATGCTTAAGCGTTTGCGGAAAATATTTTTGAGTTTGAGCATCTGCATCGTACCCGACTAGAATCCTCTTCCCAGGTGTTTTTTTATAGGTATAATATTATGTTCTCAAAATATGTAACCGAATGAAACGAAAACGTATTTGCGTAAAAATCTGATGCATTATATGTTGCTTTTAGTCCGCACCAGAGCTTAATTTAGATTTTTTGCAATTTTCTTCACTGTTTCCGTAAAGAACCAAACCGTGATAGTAGTTTATAAACTGTTCCATATCAACTGCTTGTAGCGGTACAATTTTGCATGTGAATTACGCAAGTAAACTTTAGTCCCGGACGAAATTCCATACTCTTAATCTAATGACTTTTCCTAATATGATTCTGTGTACTAGAAACTTTTATTTCATACCATTTTATTCTAAACAAATGATTGATGATATAGAAGTTTATACTGAGAATTTTTACAACTGAGCAAATAACAAGACTGAAGGCGACAATTAGAAATAGAATTTCAATTCTTCAGTATACCATATCGAGATTAAGTATTCTATGAAACTCCTCTGAAGGTCCATAATATGTTTACAGGAATGCTGTTTCCCAAGAAATCCTCTCATACACTTGTTCGAAGATCTAAAATATTCCAAATAAAAGTGTTTCTTGGAAGCCAACTAGCATAGATTTTTCAAAGAAAAAAGTGAATTCCAGGTATTAAAAATATTTAGAATCCTTTCAACATCAAACTGTCGGAAAACCTTTTTTCAGAATGCCCAAGCTCTATTGCTATTTTAAAAAGTCACTCTTGTTGACAACGTGCTATACTGCCATAGATTGATATGAATACTCCCACTTACATGAATGTAACTAGTCTTACTTATTGCACTCGAACTAATGCTGATCACTCTACAGGACTATTTTAGTTTTTGCTTTTCTTAGATATTGAAAGTACTACATAGACGATAATATTATATCAATTGAATATTCATCCCCTAAGTTGATTGTATCGATACATGCAATGCAATGCAAAGATCAGATCCGGTTACGAATCAAGACAATCCAAAAAATATGAGTCATCTCACCCACAGTTCGACAGCTGACACCACAATATGGCACTCAATCAAAGGTGTCTTGCTGGTTGCTATATTCACAAGCGTAGCAATGATCACCGGTATTCTTGCGGTTTATATTAGCACTGCAAGAAAAACAAGTATGTTGAAATGAACGAATAAATAAAAATAAGATCGATTCTTCCTTGTATACATAATCCAGTTATCTAAATTTTTATTAAGTTTCTCACGCGAGCGAGCAGAGTACTTAAGAAAATCATGAGCGTGAAGGCAAATACCACAGTAAATCTACTATCGAGTTCAGAGGACACCATAAATAACATCTAACATAGTTACTTATGAATGAGCGAGTGATCAAATTAACTTTATTCAATCTCTTTAATATGGTTTAGCTCCCATATGTTCGTTTACATTAAAGTCAACAGCTCGAAATCCAAATGACATTGATTCATATCCACATTCTGTGGCCATTGCTGATTTTAACAATGACAATTGGTTAGATTTTACCGTTGCCAATTCAAATACGGACAATGTGGGTGTTTTTTTTGGGTTTGGTAATGAAACTTTTGCAACTCAAATTAAATACTCAACGGGATTAGGTTCTATGCCATACGCAGTTGCTGTCGGTGATTTGAACAGTGATTATCAAGTGGACATCATAGTCGCAAATTTTGGCACGAATAATATCGGCATCTTTCTCGGAACTGGATATGGAAGTTTCACAAGTCAACTCACGTTTTCCACTGCCTCTTCTCATCCACGATATGTGACTGTTGGCAATTTCAACAATGATGCTCACGTTGATATAATCTTTGCCAATTATGGCACCAACACTATCGGTATCTTTTTTGGATACGGTGATGGAAATTTTACATCTGAAATAACTTTTTCCACTGAATATGACTCTCTTCCATTCGCATTAGCCATTGGCGATTTCAATAAAGATAATAATCTAGATGTTGCTGTTGCCAATTATGGTACTAACAATGTAGGTGTATTTCTGGGTTACGGAAATGGAAGTTTTGCATCTCAAATGACATTTTCGACTGGTATGAATTCTCATCCATACTCTATTGCCATTGGCAATTTAAATAATGACACACAGCTAGATATCGTCGTTGCTAATTCTGGGACGAATAATGTGGGTGTACTCTTTGGACGTGCAAACGGTACTTTTGAGATACAGACAACATATTTCACTGGTAACAGTTCTTCGCCACTTTCAGTAGTTCTTGCTGATTTGAACAATGACCTTACATTAGACATTGTGGTTGCTAATTCTGGAATGGACAATGTAGGTGTACTGTTTGGATACGGCAATGGAAGCTTTGCCATACAGAGAGAATTTGCAACTGGCATTAATTCGTATCCATTGTCATTAGCTATCGGCGATTTCAATAAAGATAATCGATCCGATATTGCGATCAGCAACTATGGCACAAATCATGCAGATGTTCTTTTCGGAAACAACTATGCTACCTTTTCACCTCAAGTCACGTACACAACTGGCGATGCTTCAGGGCCGAATTCGGTTACCATCGGTTACTTAAACAACGACAGTCATCTGGATATCATAGTTGCCAACGGTTGGGCTGATAATGTAGGTGTTTTTCTTGGTAATGGCGATGGAACTTTTTCAAGACAAACATCTTACTCAACAGGTTTTTATTCTTCGCCATATTCGGTTGTCCTTGCTGACGTCAATCTAGATGGGCGACTTGATATCGTCGTTGCCAATCTTGGTGCTGAGAATATAGGTATTCTTCTTGGATATGGCGATGGAACGTTTGCCAACAGTGAAACCTATTCAACTGGCAGCAATTCTGAACCGTGTTCAGTTGCCATTGGAGACTTGAACAATGATAATAAACTTGATATCGTCGTTGCCAATTACCATGCAAACAATATAGGTATTTTGCTTGGCTATGGCGATGGAACTTTTTCCACACAGACGACCTACTTCACTGGTTCAAGTTCTTCACCGAATTCGGTTGCCATAGGTGATTTTAACAACGATCATTACCTTGATATTGTTATCGCTCTTTCAGACTATTCCTATATAGGTATAGTTTTAGGGCATGGAAACGGGACGTTTTCCGACCAGGTGCTTTATTCAACTGGTTCTCGTGCTACTTCAAGCTCGGTTAGCATCGGCGATTTTAACAATGATAATCGGTTAGACATTGCAGCCACTATATCATCTTATTGGACTAATGGTATAGGTATATTTCTTGGTGATGGCAATGGTAGTTTTGGCATTATGACGCTGTTTGTAACTGGTTTTGGATCCTCACCATACTGGACCACTATCGGCGATTTCAACAACGACAATAATCTTGATGTGGTTGTCGCAAATTCTGGCACGAACAATGTAGGTATATTTTTTGGATTGGGTGATGGCACTTTTCTTGATCAAGAGATCTATTCAACTGGAGGATCCTCACAGCCGTACTCTGCTGCCGTCGGTGATTTCAATAATGACATTCGACTCGATATTACGGTGGCAAATTTTGGCACTTCCAACATAGGTGTATTTCTTGGAGTAGATGTTCCAACTTTCATCAGCGTGGAAACTTATTCAACTGGATCCTCTTCTCTTCCCTATTCTATCGTCGTCGGTGATTTCAACAACGATACAGAACTTGATATGGCCGTCGCCAACTATGGTACAAACAGCGTCGGTGTATTTTTTGGGTACGGAAATGCAACGTTTTCATCACAAACGACATATTCCACTGGCTCGTTATCTTTTCCGATGTCGGTCGTTGTTGGCGACTTCAACGGCGATGATAAACTGGATATTGCCGTCGCTAATAGTGTTACCGACAATGTGGGCGTACTTTTTGGACTTGGAAATAAAAATTTTACATCACTTGTGACTTACCCGACAGGCAGTAGTTCTAACCCAAAATCAATCGCTACCGGTGATTTCAACAATGATAATCGACTCGATATCGTTGTTGCTAATTCTGGGATGGACAATGTGGCTGTAATTTTGAGGTATGATGCTGGATTCTTCGAAGGGCAAATAACATATTCAACTGGTGGTACTTCGCAGCCTCTTTCGGTCGCCACTGGAGACTTTAACAACGATCAACGGTTGGATATTGTCGTCGCAAATTCTTGGAATTATAATCTGGGCATTTTTCTTGGGTATGGAAATGGTACTTTCTCTGATCAAATGACCTATCCCACTGGCGATGGTTCCTTGCCGCAAACGGTTGTAATCGGTGATGTAAATAACGATGGTCATTTAGATCTCATTATTACTAACTCTCTTAATGGCAATGTAGGTATTTTTCTTGGTCATGGTGATGGGACTTTTTCTAATCAAACAACATATCCAACAGGCGCTGGTTCAGTTCCGGTTTCGGTGGCAGTCGGCGATTTCAATAACGATGGTCGACTCGATATCGTCACGGCCAATTATTGGACGTACGATATAAGCATTTTTCTCAATTATGGCAACGGCACTTTTGCTAACCGAACGACCTATTCAACCGGCTCTGTTTCGAAACCGAACTCAGTTGTTGTTGGCGATTTTAATAACGACAGTAAGCTGGATATCGCTGTCACCAACCAAGGCAGTGAAAATATAGTTATTTTTTTGGGGTATGGTAATGGCAGTTTTTTCAATCAAAGTATCTACTCAACCGGTGATAATAGTCAACCAACTACAATGGCTATCGGTGATTTTAACAATGATAAAATACTCGATATTACGGTCGCTAATTTCGGTACTGGTAATATAGGTATTTTTCTTGGATATGGTGATGGAACGTTTTCCAATCAAATGACTTTTGCGACGGGTAATAATTCTCAACCATGGTGGGTCGCCGTTGGTGATTTTAATAACGACAGTTGGCCTGATATTGCCACTGCTAACAGTGGCACTAATAATATTGGTGTACTTCTTGGTTGTATCAATGGTACCTTTTTCAATCAAATGGCATATTCAACTGGTAATTCTTCCTCTCCAATATCTGTTGCCGTTGGTGACTTTAACAATGACAGTCGACTCGATATTGTAGCTGCTAATCGAGATCGAGGGAGTATTGGCATATTTCTTGGGTATGCTCTGGAAACGTTTTTAACTGCACCAGCATATTCAACTGGATCTTCTTCTCGGCCAGTATTCGTTGCTTCAGGAGATTTCGATCATGATACTCGGTTAGATATTGCCGTTGCCAATAACGGAACTGATAATATAATGATATTGCTTGGGTCGGGATTCGGCACTTTCTCAAAGCAAACGAACTATTCAAATGGTGATGGTTCTCATCCTTACTCAATCGCCATTGCAGACTTTAATAACGATAGTCTCTTGGATATCGCCGTCGCTAATTATGGCTCTAACAATATAGGTATTCGTCTTGGACACGGCGACGGTACTCTCTCAAATCAAACAACATATTTTACGGGTGAAGGTTCTCATCCATATTCGGTGGTTGTTTGTGATTTCAATAACGACACTCACTTAGATATTGCTGTTGCCAATTATGGTGCTAATGATGTTAGTCTTTTTCTTGGTTATGGTAATGGAAGCTTTGCGAGTCAATATATTTTTCCAGGTGGTTTTGAATCTCACCCATCAGCATTAGCTGTCGGAGACATGAACGGAGATCATGTGATAGATATTATTGTTGCAAACAGTGGTTATGGTAACTACGAAGTACTCTCAAAGTGCTAGTGTTGCATCTGTTGACATTACTTCGCATTGACATAAAGATTGACTTATATTTTCTAATAACAATGCTAAATCGAATCTGCTACTCTAAAATTATATTTTTCAGTAATCTAGCCTTTTCATAATAAAATCACAATCTAATGTACCTTATTGAAGTGATAGATAAACATCCATGTTGATATTACATTGTTAGGTATACATCGTAGTGATATCACGAATATGTCATATCCTCAATGAAATTTAACAAAATAAAAATATACACCTGCCTTCGCTTCATTAATGATACTCAAAATGACACATACCCTTTAAACCAAATTGATACCTATCTATCATTCAATAAATCTCAGTGTCGTTTATTCGCTCAAAGACCCACAAAAATCTTATCTTATACACTTTCCAATGATAACCAGTGACTACAAACAAAAGACCGATGACATGTCATTGCTCTCATAATCAGAATAAACTACGAATGCAGATTTCTTAGTCGTATGCACTCATCCTATCGATATTCATAGTAAAAAAAAAAGAAAATGATATATAGATTTATTCATTCAAAACCAATTTACAATTATTGCTCACATTCTCGGCAATCTTCAGTAGCCTATGAAGGTAAATATATCTCTTGAGTCCATCATTAAACTTGATTTCATCAAATTTGTTTCCATATAAAATAAGTACAAAGAGTCAGCAATGAATAGACATCATGAATACTCCTTCGCATTCAGTCACGACTCAATCACACCCACACTCTAATTTATCAAGTCAGCCAGTCGAGCAATGCAAGAAATCATTTTATTTTGTTTTATGTGATATTTCATGAGATTATATTTTTACGGGTGAAAATCGAGTTCAATATGAAAGCTATATGAAATTTTATCCTTTCAAGTTTTAGTGACGATTAATGCATATATATTCGAAAGATGCGTATAAAATAAGTAAATATTATCAACTTATTATTAATCCTTGACTCTTTCTGCGAGTGTTATTATCATAATGTTTATCTTCGCTACAATAGCAGGGACGGATTGATATTTAATATTCTCTTCATTGCTGGATTATAGTCTTATTATTTGGCCAAGGCTTTTCAAATAATAAATAGCTAGCATAATTAACTGTAGAACAAACATACATGCATGATATTAGCCTACATAAGGACGAAGACAAATATATTTATTACATCTATTAACTAGGTATACGTTAAAATTAGCATGATAACTAAACCTCTACAGCTTATCTTCTTTTAAAATTCATTTTCATTTGCTGTGGCATGGTATTCATGTCCATTCAATGATGGATCCCCTAAAAAAACTATACAAAACGATATTACCATTCAAACTGAATGTATGCCCTCGGGAATGTACTGGGTTAAGGGTACCCACATACTAAGAAAGCCACACCAGGGTACCTATTAATGGTACTTAGAAAATTCTCAGTAACCAGACTGCTGTAGGTACTGCATTGGGTACCCATAGCAGTATGTTTCGCTGAAGCAGTACTTGTATGAGTACTCGCACCTGTAATTTTACTGAGGAAAGCTCTAAAGGGTACCCTAGATTTATCGCGTTCTGTGTGGCGTCTGTTCATTCACCGTTTTATTTTGCGTGAACAGCTCCTTATAAACAACTCGGTGAACTAACAGAAAATAAACTTTTTTCATATTTTTTTTCTAGATTATTTCTTGACTATTTATTAGTGGAGAACCTGCCGATCTTAATCGTAAATTAAGATCGAGCTACCCTGAAGTGGTCGGATGGAGATTCGACCAACTCAAGCCCGGTCAGGTCCCAAAATTTGACCTGCTAGAGTTTTCAGGATTGGTAAAATTAAATTAAATAATATCGAAAAAAATTTAATAATTGCTTTGAGAGAAAAAAAAATGAAAAAATTCGAAGATTAGGTTCGACCATCAACGTACTGCAATTTTGGTAACAGGGTACCTAAGCATACTGTGCAATAGTATCCAGTTGAATACTTGATCAGTACCTTCAAGTACTCATTTACTAGTTGTTTTCCAGCAGGGTACCTACCTGAGTACCTAAAAGGTACATAAAAGTACTTTTAAGTACTCCAGTACCATAAAGTTCCTAAGACATACTAGTAGCAGGGTACTTTTTCAGGCACCCTTTGTTCAGTACATGCTCTAGGGCGTATTTGACAAGTCCACTCGAATGAAATGAATTTAATCTAAATACCTTCGATGAATTGCACTATAATTCGACTAAGACAATATCCTTGACCGATCTACATATAAAACGTTTATATTTCTCTGATTTACCACCACGAAATACTTCTAATGTCAAACACATAATTAACTATTGGCTTTTAGACGGTGGCGGTGGCTCCCAATACGGAATGGAACCATTTGGTGTTTCCATGTTGAAACAAATTATTCAAAATAAGTATCATCAAACATATTCTCAGACACACCCAATAGTGTATCTATTTCAATACAGGGGAGCAGGTCTGAGTAAGCCATCGATTCATTGTTATACTGCAAAGACATGGATTGAGTGTGCTAGAGAATTGATTCAAGCAACAGTACCCAGTTCTGTCAATGACTCATTGAAAATAATCCATGCTATGACAAATCAAAATATTGCTCAAGATTTACAATATCAAATTCAATATGCAATCAATCAATCACAGTCAATATATCCGACGTCTACTTATATCTATGGTTTCAGTCAAGGTACGAAATGAAAGTTGAGAGTAAAATAAATTGTTTCTAATTTCCTTATTTCCATTGGCTACCGAAGAATTTCATCTTTTAAAGAATATGTGAGCCATTTAATGAAACAGACAGATTCGACTAAAGTGATATGAGGTTGTGAAAATTTGTTCTAATACTCATATAAACATTCAGTAGATTATGCGAAAAAGTGTTAATTATCTCGTTCTACAAAAGCTATAAGAATTTCATTAATCGAATATTCTGCCTCTTTGATTTATTAAAGCATTAGTCGGGTGTGAGTGCATGAGAGTGAATATTTCTGTTATCTTCTCATCCATACCCACATCCATCACTTGTACAACTGTTGTTAGTGTGTATTCAATGTCACTTTCATGTTACTGTCTAGTTTAATAACAAGATTGATTAGTGATCCATATATTTTCTTTCCAATTAGGCACAGCTATTATTCAATATTATCTATCGATTCAATCAATCAACTCACACTTACAGTCAATCGACGGAATAATTCTCGATGGAATAATGTCGATTAAAAGGTCGGATGCTTTTCAAAATCAAATCAAATCAATCAACCATCGATTCTATTTGTATTTATCTAAATGTCAGAATGATATATTCTGTGCGAAAACCTTTGCACTTGTCACTGGTACTGATCAAGATATAATAACTGTTGTATTAACATTAGAAATGCTTTTTCACACCAATCTGACAAATCCTATGTGTACAACCAATCTCGGATTGAATGATTGGAATTCATTGATGCGTATCGCTGGTCAAAGCATTGAACTTAGAGGTGTTCGTCCACTTGCTATTATTCTGATTGCACGTCTATATCGATGTTCAACTGAAGGTCAGCGAGTTCTATCTCGAGCATTGCCCATTTTGATTGCTTTGACAGAACAATCGCTAACATCAAGTTTAGTCGACCCACCCGATGTATACCCAGATGATGGAAATGTTTTAAGTATAACAACAATCTGGAGCGATTTTGTTGGGTTTACTCTAGAAGAAAATTTCAAAACCACTGTTGGTTTTTTCAATGATTTTTGTATCAATAGTGCCGTGATCAATGAATATTATTTGGCACCTACAGGTCCAGTACCAATATGTCGTGAAATACAACAATCAAAATACAATTTTACCATCGCCTCCGAATTCACTGATATTTTATACACGAAAAATCCACGTTATTGGGGACAATTTCAAGTCAATCCACAAATATTTCGATCGAAAAAACACGGTGCATTGTTACTAAATGGAGATTTAGATTACAATTCACCGCTGTATTCTGCAAAACAAAGTCAAATATGATTTCAATCTGAGCATATACCCACAAAATTAATCGAAATGAAAGGTTTAACACATGTTACTAGTGTACAGTCGTACACTAAGCAAGGTGGATTTGAATCAACAACATGTACAGATCAGATTATTGTTCAATTCTTATATCAGAACGAGTCGGATTTACGCTTAGACACGATAGATTACACATGCAGTTCGAAAGAAAATTTAATTGCTATAGATTGGTTGTATTCGAATCCACTTGTTAATCAAAGATTGTATACACTATTTGGTAATTCAACTACAAATCATTGGGGAGTAAATACAACGGCAGAAGGATTCACTGAACGAACAGTAAAACTGACTGCGAACCAATCTGAGCGACTATATGCAAAACTCATACACTTTATATCATCGATCGTACTATTGCATTGGATATCAATGTCGATGCAATTATATTGAATAAAAAGACAGACATAATAATGTTTTTTTTAATATATTTGATTGAAAGAAAACTGGTGTTAATATTTTCAGCGTTAGAAACAATAAATTAACTCGTAATAACGACTAGAATCTGATTTGTAACTTCAAACAGTAGATCATAATCATCATGCAGACATTCAATTGATGTGAAGTAGATGTGGAGAATTTTTCAAAGCGATTATACTGAATTATGTTGCAGATCTAGTTCCAGTTCTGAGGAACGGGAATCGAACGTATTATGATCAACAGACATATAGTATAGTCAATATTCTTTATTACCATAGTAAAAACTTCACTTCCCTTGTTCAACTTCGTTCATGATCAATTTACTTTCGAATCAAAGTATATTTATCTTGATGGGTGTGGGTGTCGGTGTCGGCGCCATGCGAAGAGACACCCACACCCATCCTATCTTTGAAGGCATATTTCCATTTTTATTTGATCGTCTCGAATTGGTGGGTAATACTTTTCCAAATATTAATTGTAATAATGTTACTTTTTTGATTTCGATTAATTTCAAATACGAATTCTTCATTCGTATTGCACGATCTTTTCCACTACTTAAAGAACTTCCAATTTCAAATTGTAGATCACTATTGTGATGTTGTGGCGGTGTGGTGGTGAAACACCTATCTATCTTGTCTAATACAATTAACAGCAAATTATGATTAACTGGTAACTGTAACAGAGAAGGACGTGGATGTGGATACTTATGCTCTCTTCACCCACGCTCTTTCTGATTTTTCAATACTTAACAGTCGAGGAGTGAATCGTAGATCTTTGAAAATACTTCATCTTTATAGTAGTTACTTTATCGAGAAGAATTATGTTTTGCGAAAAACAAGTATGTAATAGAAAGATTAGCTGCAATCTATTCATTGTGCAAAATCTCAAAGTAAATGTTACGATGGTCCTATCTCGAATATGTTTACGTATGGCTTATGATATGAGAAGAAAATGTTGAGAAGAAAAATATTCATTAGTATCTCGATTAAGAATATCTTCTGTTTTGATTTCAAGCGTATTTCATGCAAACTTGGATTATTTTATGC
>CAJNYU010001315.1:0-81575 GCA_905331475.1 Rotaria socialis
CACGAATCAATATATTAGTGGTCGACAAACAAATATTTTACTCAAAAAACTATTTTCGAATGACTCCAATCAAGCAAGAATAATTGCTACTACGCAGGCTGGCTATGATGATAATGGTCAACCGTGCTATTGCTCTCAAAATCCATTATGCAACGTAGAAACACATTATCAAGATTCAACATCATGGACAATACCTGGTTTATCATTCAAGTGTTTCGTATTTGATTCAGTACTGCAGTCATCTCTCATATGTTGGTATAATCATCGTTGTCTAAACGAAGTGTTAACGAAATTGGTCTTTTTTGATACGTCTAATATTACTATTCTTGATGATAAGCTACCAAGTAGATTTCGTTCGAATACTACAATAAAACTTCTACTCGATCAGATGATGATCGAAGAATGGGCTGCGACAATTAATTACACTGCGTTCTATCATAACTGCTACCCAACGTATTGCACGTATGCTTATTATGCCAAACAGAATGCACTCTATCTTATTGCTACAATGATGGGCATTTTTGGTGGTCTCGATGTTATTCTTCGAATAGTTTGCTTGATTGTTGTTCGATTCTTATTTCGATGTAAGACTGCACCGCCTGGAGTCAGTACATTGTTCCTGAACACACCAAACACGCCTACTCGTAAGTAATGGAAAGTTTCATTCGCAGATGAAAACAATGAAGTCTACATCCAGAGAATCATCCTTTTTTTTAAAGAAAACTTGAAATATCGTATGAAAATTAAAATCCATCTTGTTCCAAAAAAATAGAAAAATCACGAATTTCCGTTGGGTGGTTTTTTGTTTTTTTTGAAATCAGTATTATTTCTCATTGAGTGCTATTCTCAAAATAATTGATTTGCTAATCGCTCGAAGAACTTATTTTAGAGCATCCTCGATATCATCTACTTCTTTGCAATGTTTGGAATATTATTCGACATGAAATTAAAACGTATAATTTATTTAAAAGCGGCTTCAACCAACTTCATATTATTAATCGTGAACGTTATTCAACAAGACTCTATTTCTTTCTTTTATCTATCGGTATATTTATCATAATTATTTATTCGATTTCGTCGAAAGAAACTGTTACTGAAAAGATCGAAAGACCCACTCTAGCAATGTACGAAAAATTGTTGCAATCAAATGACTCCACGTGGCGATGCCCATGTTCCGACATATCGATAAGCTACAGTCAATTTATAAAAATAAATATTACATTTCATCAAATTTGTTCAAGTGACTTCGTACAAAAATCGTGGCTTAATTTATTGTTCAGCAACAGCTCTTCATTAATGTACGAGAGTTCTCATTTCCGTATGATTCTATCGGCATATTTCAATTTCCTATCAACATTGTGCACACTTGCACAGACAACCAAACATAATGATATTCTGCGGTTTCTATCAGAAAAATGCATAGGTGCTCAATTGATGCCCGTACCACTGTACCAAATAGTACTCGAAGATGCTATGTATCAAATGAAGGGGCCCAGATCTGGTCGATTAAATCGCATTCTAGGACTTATACAAGGTATTGCATACGGAAATACTTTAATATCCAGTTATTTATTGAATTGGTATTGGCCATTACATAATAATAGCAGTCAGACATTAGCTCGAGCACATGCTATGACTCTTGATAATTCATGTTCATGTAGAGCACACATAGATTGTGTTCAACCCGAAAGCATTTATTCGTCAGCAATAAATAGTTCACATTGGATGATGCCTGGACTAAATATAGGCTGTTCTATTATTGACACAATACAAAATTCAACACTACAATGTTTGTACAATCAAACGTGCATCGATCTATTACAACTCTTTATTCAGAGAAGTCCCGAACGTCTTCCAAATAACATCAATGCAACAGCTTTGAATTCTATGCTACACACTCGTTATCCACCTGGCACTAGTATCCTTCGAATGAGCGATCAGTTATTTTTTCAAGAAGGACTAATTGAGATCTCTTACGTGGAATTCTATAAACAATGTGCTCCAAACTATTGTTCCTATACATTTGAAAAGCACAGCAATTTTCTAGTTATTATTTCAAGGATTTTAGCTCTTTGGGGTGGGCTTACTCTTAGTTTCGGATTTCTTGCTCCATGTATTGTTCGACTGTGGTTCCAAATTAATACTTACCGGCAAAACAGCAGAATACACCCTGCCGCTTAATGTACCTCAATTGCTTGTTTGTCGTTGTATTTTTTATGTAATTTTACAAAATATGACATGAAGTATCAGACTCTTTAAGATAGGGAGTCTGGAGAAGCTCATGAGGGTTTGCTAGAGCAGGAAAAATTATGATAATTTAAAACTCGAGCACATTTTATTTTCCAGTCAGTTATAATTACATGATTAGATAGATCTCCCTGAGCTCTAAAAAACTGTGTACATGAAAAAGTGCTAGCCATATATTTTAATTTAAATTACAGCAGAAAATATTGCCTTTCTTATTCATATTTCTTTAGCATGGCATACTTTACAGTTGAGAAGTTCTATAAGAAAATGCCTAGTACACATCTCATCAGATGTTACATATACATGATCTTCGATCGTCCGTCGAAGCCGTCTCTCATGATGGGTGAGAGTACCGGTCTTTCGTTCAACCACACTCACATCCTGAATAAAGCCCTATAAGGATTTGTATCTATTTTTCCAAACGAATACATATGATTCATTTTTTCTAACTTATTTTTTATGAAGTAGTTTGTTCCAGGCTGTTTTCAACGGTATCGGATAATTAGACAAATTTTTCCAAAACTTTTTGTTCTCAAGTGCTAGCGTACACCACTGCAGTAATTTTTCATCGTCAAGTGATTCCATAATGCCTACAATAAGTTCGTCAATACCCGATGGCTCAATTATTACGTTTTGGCATGAATTCACAAATCTTTCGCTATTAACTGCTGTGCACAATCCCATATTTCCAAAAAACATGACACCATTTTCTTCTCGAGGTTTGTCATGGTGTCTCCTCAGTAACTGTTCAAAATCGTTCATTACACCCTCGAGTTGTTTGTCACTTGCTGCGCATTTGTTTGTACATACAAGAGCGCAAAATATATGCTGATCCATACATTCTTTTAATAACCGGTCTATTTGTTCAAGTTTTGCGTACGAACCGGGCGACGCACAATATATCATACATAGTATATCGGATTTTGGCTTTTGCTTGATACCTTCTATGGTTTTTCGAATCTCTTCTGAACTCCATGTTTCAATGCCCGGTGTGTCCCAAAAATTATACTGATAGTTTATTGTTCCAGAGTTAATTTCAATCGTACCCTTAAGGTAATAGGGAGAGATTTTGTTCGTACAGGCACGAAGTCCAGCACTTGTCTTAGCTAATTGTTTTTCACATATGGCATTGATAAGAGTACTCTTTCCAACTCGTGATGCGCCGCATATTAAAATATTTATCTGATTGAATGTCTCAGTAATATTGTGAATTGCCATAGGGTCGCGAGTTGTTTTTGCACCAATTTCACTAACTTTAGCTGTAAAGTGTTGATAAGTGTTAGCTAATTTTTCTGGCCGAGTTGAAGACGAAGCGTCACTACTTGATGTGACTTCGGCTGTAGAAAACGTTGATTCTTCTTGTTTAGGTTGAACACATGAAGACACCACCGAACACGGATTGTTCATGTTTGATTCTGAGTTTGTGGACGTGGTGGCTTGTGAATCGTCATTCTTGTTGGAAGGAAGGCCACAAAATGTTTTCGATTCAGTATTAACTACAGTATCTCTTTGTGTCACCTCGCCGGTGGCATTACTTTGTAGTAGAACAGAAATGCTTGAAGGTGTTTTTGCGTTTGCCTTTATTTCTATATCGATTTGCGATAGAGATAAATCGTTAATTGGTTGATTTATGATACTTTCTTCGGCGATAGATGACGTCAACTTGAAGCAGAAAAACGAGTTTCATTTTATTCATCAGATCTAAAGATATAGTTTGTCACTTACATTCTTATTATTTTCTGTTTCTATCGTATACTCAGTATCATCAGGTATTATTTGTGGCTCAACGATTCTTCTTGGTGGAACTGTGACCAGAAATGTTCGAAAAAGATCCACAATTTCCCCAAGTTTCGATGTTTTCATGCACACTTGATAGTCAGGATTTTCAATTTCATATGATGTCATTTCTCCAAATGTTTTGTCATCATCCAAGACAGCTTCCTTGTTTAACAAAACGAGATAATAATCGTTGTAATCGATTTTCCCATGAATTATACTTTGCTCGCATACATATTTAATAATATCTTTGATCATAGTGTTTGATGACACTGGCACAATAAAATGTTCACCAGTGTGTCTAAAACGTACAATAATCGTTCTAGATTGCATCATCTGTCCAACTAAAATGTAAAAGACAGCAACATGTATATAGTTGAGAAATGTTTGTATACGAGCTTTGCGACACTCATATCTTCAAAGGACCTATGATTTACTTCTGTTTAGAAAACTGATTACTCATTTTATCTATTCCAAAGAGATGTGGACGTAATAGCAATGTAAGCTTGTCTTGAACGAATTCTTAAGAGCCGTGTTTCCAGTATTGTTACGAAAGCTATACAGACTGACAGCCGTACATATTCACTAAGAAAAATATGCTTTGTGACTTTATGAGTCAATCGCATGGTGATGGTGAAATAACTAGAAAGAAATTGAAACAGAACGTTGCATCTCTCTGCATCGAAAAAATCCTTTCTGCAATGTTAATATCACTTAAAGTGCTTCTTTGACATTGCAACAAATAACAAATACTTATTTCAATTTCAAAGTTACGTTTTTGCCGTCATTTACGACAGAATCGTGAAATGTAAAAATATGATTCACTTTCTTGACTCATGAGGCTACCACCCGAGGTGACACCGTACGGTTTCATTCATCTTTTTTCATATAGTTGAATATATTGAGTTTGTTTGTCAGTAAAAAACTTAAAAGGATTTTTCTCGAATGTTCTTTCATCAAAAAGTATCGACGTTTATCTATCTTTACCCTTATACAAGTTGAAAATTTTTTAAAAATCATAATTTAACTAAAGTAAATTACAGTGATCTGAAATTTTAACTATAGATGAACCGGCCATTTTACTGAATTTCTTTAACATTACCCGCTTGCTAACGCCATCTGGTGTGCGGTTATATATAGCATTGTATAAAGACATAAAATGCTAATGTCTTTTCTTTCTTATATTTATAAATGAGACGTGACCAAGTTCCCAGGAGTCGGGAACTCTTCGGGAATTGGGAAATCAAAAATAAATAAGCGACACCGAGCGATGTGAAACCATAACACGTGAAGCATCCCATGGAAGTCAGGGAACTCAAGGACCTCAGAGAATCAAACGAGCTCACGGATTTCAAGTAACTCTGGGAAAGCAACGTTTTCCTGACTGGTCGATAGGATCAATTTTGAGCTGAAAGCATGTGAAATGAAAACATTTTTCTCTAAAGAAAAGATTCGCGTGCAAAAATGCGTTGTGTTCTTTCACTGACGTTATCAATGAAATTCTGATTGCATGAAGCACGCTTTATCAGGTAAGCTATCGTGGAAGAATTTCGTATGCTTTGCACAAGTTAAGAGATGTGATGCGGTCTAGAAGAGTAAAATTTTCGCTACCTGGGTGTGGGTGGATGTGGGTGTTGCTATTCTAACTAATTCATCCACACCCCACTCGGTGCGTTATAGAAGGGTGTGGGTGTGTGTGTGTGTGTGCTTTTCTACAGAATATCATACACTTACACCCAAGGCGGATGAAATCGATTTTTCTTCATTCAAACTTGTCAAATGGCCAATACTAGACAGGAATTAAAAACAACACCATCGACAAGCGATGAAGGAAAGAGACATATGATTCAAAGGTTTTCTTAGCTATTCTAACACTTTATTGATAATCATGGCATGGAAGTGTGCCTTCTCTTCGCTCACAGATAAAAAAAATCAGCAGCTTTTAATATATCATCACCGTAATATATGTGTCATTACATAAGTGCACCCAGGTCAAATCTCCCCGGTAGGATCCTACAGGAACCACGGATAATCCGACAAAATCCGACAGTCGGATCCCACCGGTNCCGACGAATTCCGACCGGAACCCGTTGGAAGCTGTCGGATTCCTATCGGAAAATATCGGATTATTCAAGGTTTCCGATGGGATCCGACAGGATCCGAGGTTCAGATCGTTCGACCTGGGTGATTATTTATTATTAGGATTTAATCAGTATAGTAGTATATAACCAGGATTCTTATGTATACTAAATCTCAGCTATGAATCACGGGACCCATATGAAACTTACAGGGGACGGTATTGGATCCAAATGATGAGTATTCAACAAAACATTTTTGTGATGGGACCTTACGAAAAAAAAAGCACGGTTTCTTTCTGTGTCCCATCAAGATTCCTATGATGCTGTTATTAATATTCTGTTCTTTAGAATTTAATAGTAAGCTACATGTTGACATAATTTTAGCGAAATTTCGAAACGTTATAACCCCTGAACGACTTCATAATTTTAGATAAAATTCAAAATCTGTTGATCAAATTCAATGTAGTTTACTACTAAACTCTAAAGAACAGAATATTACTAACAACAACAGAGAAATCTTGATGGGACACAGGAAGAAACCTTGCTTTGTTTCGTTCAGTCACATTGCAAAAGTTTCTTGTTTGATGGTCACCATTTGGATTCAATAATGCCCCCTAAAAGATTCATATGGGTCCCATGATTCATAGCTGAGATTCAGTATACATAAGAATCCTGGTTACGCTCAGTGTTGCCAACTCCAAAAGTTCGAAAAAAAGAAATTCACCAACAGAAAGCAGAAAAAAGCAGAAAGTATATTTTTTCTGTTAAATCATTTTTCAAGTTAGATTGAATGAAATGATGAGAACTTTGACAAAAAGCTTCAATGTTTATTATAGAAAGCACAATAAGAAATTTATTGATTAGATGCTTTTTTGAAATCGTATTTTTAATTGATTTAATAGCCTTATAATAAATCTTGACTGGATCATAAATATTTATGCATTTCAGTGCATTGCAAAGTAGAATTGAAGGGTATTTTTATTTCTGCTGAAATCAACTCTGTTGACATGCGCGATTTATTGTGTCATTAAATAGGTAGTATTTTCCAACCAGTGAAAAACAATAATTCAATTTAGTATTCAATAAAGATGGCACAATCGCACCAACAAAACTTAATCAGAATTTTTGTTCACATTATTTGAAAAATTGATATAGCATACTAAAAAAAATAATTGAAATATCCTCAAAAGCAAAAAATAGCAGAATTTTTCGGCTAAAAGCAGAAGGGTTGGCAACACTAGTTACACCACTAAATAAGTAGTAAAAAAAGAACAAAAGCAAAGAGTATAGAATAATGCGTTATTGATGCTGAGTTACGAGAGATTCGATTCAGATAATCTCTCACGGTTTCATGGACGCTATCGATAGCTTTAACATTCTCAGTATTCGAATAATTAGCACCCGTTGATACAAATCCGTGTGCCATGTTTGAATATGTTTCATATTGGCACTGACCAGCTACCCTGGGACTTGTCCATTGTTCAATGACACTCGAAATATTGGGCTGCAACGGTGGATCATCACCAGCAGCAATGAATAGTACTGGTTGTTGTAAATTACGAACTTCATCTTCTGTCAACCATGCACCATGAATTGAAATACCTGTGAAAAATTGTGACGATAGATTCGAACAAGCTCGTGCAACTTGTAGACCGCCCCAACAGAACCCAACAAGTGCAACGCGATGAGTTGTTGACTTTTTTCGAAGCCATGAAGCAACAGTGTTAAGATCTGATGATACTTGAGACCAGTTACCAATTAGAGATAATACATCACTAAGATTCTCTAAGTGTGGCGATGCTGTTTTACCACGAAAGAAATCTGGCATAGCCACTTGTACTTTATACTGTGCAGAGAGACGATCGCAAAATACACGTGTTTGACTTACATTGAATCCAAATACATCATAGATTACAATAACCGATAGATCATTAGCTGAATTTTCATTACTGCCAACCGTATAAACATCGACATTGTCTACCCGAACTACTTGACCTTTTGGATAGGTCTCATTCCATGCGGCTATTGTTTCAGTAGCCTGAATTTCTAAAAAGAAAACAAAATTGAACTTCATACAGTATTATTCTACTGATTCTTACTCACCCAAGATGGTTATATAAAGAGCTAATATACAAAACAATTGCATCCTACTACTATACTGCTCTCTAGTATAACATGCACACAGTGGCAATGAATCGAATAGTAATAAAACTGCTGGTAAATATTTGCTGATTATAATCTAGAACAATGACAAGTTTCAAGGTAAAATATCAAGTGGCTTGATATCTATATGATACAAAATTAAATGTCACGTTTTTTTTTTATTACTGCATCGAAATATATAAGCAGAATAATTCGATATAGCTACTCCAAATTATTGTATTGTAACGGAACAGAATAAAAGATTACAATACAATACATACGATATTCAAGATAACGAAGAGCATTACACTTAAAAGAAAGTTACTGTTTCGTCACTTTGAAATCATACACTATCAAACCACAGAAAAATGACTGGGAATTATGCAACTTATGTAAATCACATATTAAAATTGACGGTTCTGTAACACTTGTGCAGAGCATCATTCAAGAAATAACAACCTGTTAATTGAAACGACTAGCTTCTATTTTTCAAAAACATGTTGCGTATTTAATGTTTTAAAAATTTAGCGCTGCAATTCAATGATACAAAATGGATACTTTCATCAACTGAGTTTCAACATTTGAATAAAAACTACCTTCATTGATTGACATTGTTCCAGTGTTCATTTTAATCATACAGCCTAAAGTACATTAAAATTAATGTTTTGAGTTTGTGAGTGTCAATATTGTATCAAAGTATCCACGCCCTCGCGATCGTTGTTAAAAGATCTGTAGTGTTTTTTATTAATACAACATTGTTCGCCGGGAGAATATTTACGCTTTTGAATGCAATTTCATTGAATGATGAGTGTCGGCACAGGTGTATCGCGATCTATATGAAGAATAAAAGATTAACACACACATCGCTGCTGTTTTCATCAAAAAGTTGTATGAATTAACGATTTCAGCTTTTCCAAGCAAACGATATTTTTACTGAAAAAATTCGAATAATACGGAAAAGTTCATGTCAACAGCTAATTCATATTGTTTAATCGTATTTATTTTCCTATTGGTATACATCCTATCTTAACTATGGCTACGTCAATCTTTTTTTTGTTTTCGACTTCGCTTACAGCATTTCACAAAACAATATAAAACGATCATCGCAGGTAGCACAATAAACACAAGCATTAAATCCAGCATATAACGTTGATAAAATGGTGCATAACGACTCAAATCGCCATTTAAATTTACTAAAAGTTCTATTTCTTCCACAGCTCGTTTAACACCACCAGCATGTTTCATTTCAAGTGACATAAGTCGAGCGGCTTGCTCATAATAAGTATTTCTCCACATGGTCAACACCTTTTTTGTTACACTACTAGCTGAAAAAGTATAATCATGATAATCCTGCGGTTTTAGTAATGATTCTACTATAGAGGAGGGCGGTTCGAATAACGATTGTCCAACACCTGAATTTTGAATCGCAATGGAATTTGCAAATTGGTCAGTGTGTATCGGTAAGCATAATATAGGCTTTTGAAAATAAAGTCCTTCTACACTTGAACCCATACCACAATGACTTAAGAATATATGAATTGAATTCTGTTGTAAAATCCATTTTTGTTGAACAAATCGATGTTCAATTTTAACTCGTTGATCATCCAGCATAACTCGTCGATATTCAACATTTTCCATCTCATTGACAACAACGTGATAGTTATCATAATTTCTACCACGCAATGCCAATATAACAGAAGTCGAATCTGTTTGTAAAAGAAATTCGACTAAACCATAGATCAAATTCTTCATTCTATCAAATCGAACGATACCCGTACCAGAGCACCGCGTGGGATGGGACAATCCCATCCCATCCCATCCCATACGTCCCATGGGATGCAACTTTTTAAATAAAAGCTCATGGGATGGGATGGGACGGAAATTTTTTGAGAGTCGTCCCATCCCATGGGACAAAAATTTCTTCGTCCCACCCATCGCCCCATGGGACGAAGAAATATTATATGAATCTATTCATTTTTACTAAAAATAGTATAGTCGTTTCAATATAGATGTCNCGTCCTCCGGAATCATTGACCTGGGCTCGATCGATGATAATCAAAAAAAATTTGAGACCTTAAAAAACATTTGACATTTCAGACGTCCCATGGGATGGGACGGGATGGGATGGGATGGGACGAAAAATGTTTAATCGCATCCCATCCCATGGCGGGACAACTTTTTTTTTATTTGTCCCATCCCATGGGACAAGCTATTGAAATCTGTCCCATGGGATGATTTTTTGCGTCCCATCCCATCCCAGGCGGAGCTCTGACCCGTACTACCAAAAGCAGCATAGAGAATCGAATTCTTTGGTTTTATTTTGATCCATCTGTTAAGATCGTTATCAACATAGACAACCGACGATTCATCTATGAATCCGCCAAGATATTTCGTAAGATGATCTGGATATTATGGTGGATAGAGTGTTGGTGGTAGGCTACATAAGTTCAAACAGCTTGTTTTGCTTAACAGTAAATTTTTTAATGTGAAAGTATCATAAAATGGTCCTTGTATTTGTGGAAATGATTGAAAAATAATGTAGAATGATTCCATCAACTGTTTGAAAATGCTCATTATCAAGCGGAAATAAAAAACAACATTATAAATACGATACTTGAATTGAGTTATTTGCTTTGCTGACAGCAACGAATAGCTTGTGGGTAGATTTACATAAAAAATATTCAATTTCATTTCTGCTCTCTGTATTACACACGATGTATTGGCTTTTTCGCATAAAGCAGCAGTGCCTAAAACTAATGAACTACTAATGATGACATCAAACCGGTCGGACATTAACGCATCTATTGCTTTATGCATTAGTGCATTCGTTATTCGGCCAACAGCTGGCATTATATGAAAAACACCATCAAATACTGAATGATTCATAAAATATTCGATAATCTCTTGTTCGATTTTATTTTCTTCCGTAATTGCATCAGTTGAATCATTTGTAAAAATCAAACGAAACGAAGATCTATTTGAATAGTTTTCAGTATTGATATATGCTTGTGCAAATGCTTCAGTAATAAAAGTTACATTATGATTTTTCATTGCTTTAGCTAATTCAAACATTGGGATAGAATGGCCAGCTGCGCCAAGCGTCAAAAACAAAGCATTCAAACCCAATGATTGAGAAATGTTTCCTAATAATATGAGAAGTAACAAATAAATACGAACCATAATATATATGGCAATAATGACGCTGTTGAAGTAATAATAAAAACCGAGGCGTACTTTTTTATCGAGGCTTGCTGTTTCTTTGTGTGCTCTAATCTAATGCAAATATTTGAGTTTATGTCAAAATAAATGTCCTTACTAGGATTCAAGGCGAGTGAGCGTAAGCTCAAACTATGTGTTGTAAATTTACGAAGAAAAACGTCAGCCTAATATTTTATGTGGATAAAAATCAATTTTCAAATCAAATAAGAAACAAGATTGATTCTGTCAAGGTTCTGATGTCGTTGATTATTAGCGTTTTTTAATTTCAATATATCTGCTTGTAACCCCGCTGGTTTGAGATTTGCATATGAACTTTGCTTAGTTCGTTGTATTGTTCGATTTAATAAATGCCCAATGAATTACGTATCAGATCATTCGACATTCAAGATGAATTGCGCGTACTGTGAACGGCATACGATAACATCCAAATGGCATGTATAACATGATGCACGTTCGTGATTGAAGTACGATTCGTCTTTTAGTTATTGATTCGAATACAAAGACAAATAGATTTTAAGCCATAATAAAATATTGAGTTCCCATCTACACGGTATTTATTGAAAACGTCGACAGCAAAAATGTCGAAAACGAGATATCGAAAAATAAATGTCAAACATATACAATATCGAAAATTGTGAGATATCGTTATAAAACAATATTGATTTTGTTTTATTTTATTTTCTATTTCTCAGTAGAATTTCAATGATTAGCTAAATAATTTTCCTGAATAAGTAATTTTGTGAGCGAACATCCTAGAATGCAGCACATATCGAAACTACAAAAAGAACAAAGAACACAATCAAAGTATTGTTATACGGTCTTCTACATATTTCGCTTGCTTTCAGATATTGCAGTACACATTTTTGTAGCTTCATCACTTAATTCTTTCGACTGTATAATACCCACTAATACAAGTTCTATATCTTTTCTTGATTCCAACAAAATTTATTGACAATTGATTCGGAATGGCTTCTTTTACAAATTCAATAGAAAAACATCTTCGCAGATATATTGGATCTGGAAAACTAAGAATTGCAAAGGCAAGGTTCATACTGATTGGAATAATAATTGTTTTAACTTGAAAGGGTACCGTAATTATCTATTTCAACCAGAAGGTCTTGAAGCTCAATGCTTTCGAAATATTCTTAAGGATCGATTTTTTTCGACGTTTTCACATCCATCCATCTACACATCAGTTTACTTTTTATTATCCTAGAACTGACCATTAAAAATTTTCGTGTGAGAATACGACATTGAGATTATTCACTGAAAAACATGGGATAGAAAGACGTCATATTCTACGCAACTGTAAAAAAGGAATTCTTTCTCTCTGGCTAAGGCCACAGTGACCGATTTAGATCAAAGATGCTTTTTTAAGCTCTAATTTTCATATATCATCAATTCATTTTGGATTTCAACAAGCAAAGCCTGCATGAAAACATATACACGTTTGTTTTCTAGTAACAATCTCCTCATCATCTCTCGAGCATCTATCAATTCAATGTACTGATTACAGCATGAAAGTAATAGCTCATTTACTAGAGCATAGATCGTACCACCTAAATTTTCGCATTTTTCAGAATTTATTTTCCATCATGTAAACATTATAACTGTTCTGGAATCCCCCTGAACCGAATATGGCAAGATTTCTTATTGAAGAATTAATGCAGATGTGTACGAGAAGTGACTATGCGTGCGGACTCATATATTTCTTGAGGTAATATCCGGATTCAACTATCGAGTCATCTAGACTTGTAAGAACCTAAATTCCTGGCCAGATGTTCACGAGAATCCAAATTAACGTTTAATTCAATATATAAAAACACAGTATTGGTACAAAATGTCATTTTTTTGACCTATTTTTGTGCACTTTCCAACGGCCTTTTATGAGAGAAGAAAGTCCCCATTTTGTTGGGATATTTTCCAAATAAATGATGCGTTGATCATTAGTTTTGTCAATGTCAATGCTTGTCACATGAAAGATTGTCAGTGGTAATACCAGAACTTCATGTTCATCGTCGAAATCAGATATTCCAGGTAGATTATCAGATGAGGAAAAAAGTTGAATGGCAGTGTCACATCTTTTTCGAAAGTTGAACACCATTAAAACGCCAATTTTGTCTGAAGATGACCTACCAATAAAAGAACGGGCCACATTTTCATCGATGGATGTTGAACACAAGATATTTGCGCTAAGAATACTACCCTTATGCTGTAGAGTCCATTGATATTGTTGTAGATTTTCTTGAGTCATTGTTAGCCCGCGGAATGACTGACCCTGAAATGCACGCTTTCGCAAACTGTTCAATTGATATAAAACTGGAATTGCTAAACAATCATTTTTTGCACTTCTACCAAGATTCTTGTAGAAAGGCGTCTCAAGTGAATAGAGTCGTAAGAGATGTTCAACATTATCGTTTTTCTTATATTTCGAGACAAGTTCACATGCTTTATTATACTCAGAATGTGATGGAGTGATGTATTCATCGATAAGACATTGTAATTATTTCACAGCTGTATCTTTGTCGTATACAGAACCTGTAAAATCATTGTTACGAATCACATGTTTCAGCAATGGCTGTAGTATCGGCGATGTTGCCATAGTTTTTGTAATATGCATACTTGCCTCCAAAATAAGAGTCTCCAGTTGGTTACGATCTGCATAAACCCAACCACTGGGCGTCTGATCATGGTTCTCTTCGGCTGGTGATTGCCCATCAATGGTAGTAGTAAAGATATGTGGTGCATCGTCTATTGTATCACTACGGAATCTTTGTGAACTCAATGAGCGATGGAAGAGTTGACGAATTTCATCTTTAGATGCTACTTCGTATGCGGTGAGACCATCGGCATTTCGTTGATCTCGCACAACGCCATGTTGAAGAAGAAGTTGCACAATATCGGCATGACCAAAGAATGCAGCTGCATGCAAGGATGTACTTCCATTCGGTTCGAGACGATTGATATCGGCATGGCTGGTGGATGAAAGAATGTCTCGAACTAGATAAATATTGCCCGTTTGGCATGCTCGGTAGAGATTACTAACTTCACTTTGTTGAGAATGACGAAAAAGCGATGTCTTTCTTTTCATTTTGCTACTTATTTCGCTGTCCATCGACAGTGCTTATTCTCAAAAATGAGAAGAACGAGAATAAAATGAATATATTTGATTGTAAATCAAACGATGAGTAATGAGCTATAATTATTTCAACAGACAAGAGAGAGAAAAAACTTATTTTGCGTGTGTGATATATGCTGTGCGTCATTTTCTTTCTTTCTTTATTTGTACAAAATTACGCAGTAACATATCCTCTTATATTCATGACGGCAAAGATTTATCTCTAGAGTGGGCAAGAAGTCAGGAAATAAGAAAAATATTGAACATTTCTACGTTGTTCGAAACAACCGGGTGGGCATGCGTGTAGCTTTATTGTAAAGATAAAACAAGGACTATGTTCTATACAAACATGGAAACAGAGATTTATGTTCATTTTCAAAACAAAAATCAACTTTTAGATGACTTCATTATTAAATAAATTTAAAACTATTTTAGAATGGCAATCAGGTGAGTTCAATCGCACTCTTCGACTACACTCTAAAAACAACGGTTCTTCCTGTGTACCTGAGGAAAGAAACTTTTTAGGTTCGGTATGGAACCTATTGCTCTTTAGAGTGTAGCATGTTGAGTTTGGTTCACCTTGGCCAACTACTTGTAGGAATCGGAACGTGCTGTTCACAGGAACGTTTTTACGATGATTTTTTGTTGAAAAAGTAAACATTCGATACAAATAAAAAACAATCAAGTTTGAAAGACATGTTTGACTAAATTGAGCAAATATATCCATATCCAGGTCGTACACAGCTGAACGCTAGGAATAAAATTCAACAAATAATTCATTTCATAGTAACTCCTCTTGCTTAGAGTGTGGATTTGCACGTTGGTGCAGATTTAAACAGGGCATCCTCATGCGTGCACACTTTCGAGAATAAAAGGTTAAAATACAACGGAAGATAAATATTGTCAAAGAAGGCACTAAAGTTGACTATCATATTCCAAGACAAGATATTATTCAACTTTATTACTTTTCAATGATGTAGCGAATGCAGCGTGTATTCATTTTCATTTGTCAAAAATAAAGTATGCACAATAGAATATCGCTTTGTTGTCAATTTTCAGGACAGCGAAGAGCATTAAACTTGAAAAAAAATGATCGAACTAATCTTTCGAAACAGATAATTTCACTGAGATTTCTAATTACTGTATGAAAATGTTAAAGGCGAAATGAAACTTTAAATGTGGGGGAAAATGTTGTGTTTCGAACGGCAAGACTTTCTCATTCAGTTTATGTGCTTCCCACTACCATTAGGTTATTATCTTCAAATGTTCCACCTCGTTAAAATCATACACTATCAAACTACAGAATAATGGCTGGAAATCGTGCAACTTATGTAAATCAAATCTTAAAATTGAGGTTTCTGTAAGACTTGTGCAGAACATCATTCAAGGAATGGCAACCTGCTATTCGAAACAACTTCTGGTCTTCACATGCAAGTTGCGTTTTTCTCAAACATAAAGTTCCGCTTCCTATTTAATATTGTGGATATAGTTCAATGGTTAAAATGGGTATTTTCATCAGCTGAGCTTCATCATTTGAATAAAAACTACCTTCACTGAATGCCGTTATTCTAGTATTCTTTTTAATCATGCGGTCTCAGTTACATTGATTCATATCTGTCTCACCGCCCGAAACACTGTTTTTAAATGTTTTAACATTATGAGTGTCAATATCGTATGGCAGTATTTATGCATATACTCACACACACACACACACCCACACCCTATGACAAAATATTTTCTTTCTAAGAGATGTTTTTTTGTAGTATCTCGCCAGGGACGGCGCGAAGCAACAAAAATATAGGGGGGTTACTTGAAAACAGGAGGTTTTTTTTCAAAAATCGGAGTAAATCAATAAAAATCTCTTCTATTTTCTTCAAATCGGAGTAAAATTGAAACAAAAATTTCCAAATGTGGGTCCCCCCCCCCCCCCGTTCGCGCCGTCCCTGTGTCTTGCGAATTCCACAGTCAACTGGATTTTCATTTCAGCTGTACCATGCATATTTTTTCACAAACTAGCTACGGTGACTCACTATAAAGTTCTCGAGCATTTGAGATAAATTCCATGTGATTCTTCATTACATACATTTTAATACATCCTGAATAAATTAACCAATTTCAAAGAAATTATCCTGGAAATCCCTGGTGAGTGCGTGTTTAAGTTAACAGAAATCTCACACTAAAGTAAGATGCCTGCGCATTTTGTGCAGCGAATAAATTATCGCTCGAACGATGACTCATGCGGCACCACGAGGAAAGAATAACCATCGAAACGGTATTGAATCGATTTTTTTAGTATATGACTACACGAGTGTATCGTGAAACTCTTGTGTCAATATATGTCGATCGAACAAAATTTGTACTCGATATGTACTGCGTCCTTTTTTTAGTTTTCAAAACTTTCATTCATTATAAGTGATTGACTGACTTCACAACTATCATTTGTTCTCGACCTGAATGAGATGTAAGTTGGTTTCAAATTATTACTACATTTTTTTTACCACACGTTTCATCTGTTTTCTCCCAATCATACTAATAATGCAGAGTGTGAAGAGAATAGAATAGATTAAACAATAGAATCACAGATTGCTAAATCTAACACAATAGCCATTTATAAAACAGTATAACTAAAATAATTATTTTTTTCGATTTATTTTAGTATTACACCTAAATTCAATCATGTCCTTAGAAAACGAATTTGCTTTAGAAACAGAAAATAATCAATTAAAGCAATGCCGAATATGTTGGGATGATGATAAGCCTAGTGATATAATTAGTCCTTGCTTATGTAGCGGTGGTTCAGCGTATGTTCATAGAAAATGTTTAAACGATTGGCGATCAGAAAATATAGGTAGCGAAAGCTTCAAATTTTGTGATGTATGCAAATTCGAATTCGTCATCGAAACTGTTCTAAGCGATTCGAAAACCGAAAGACAGCGTCTGTTGAAATATCATTTATTTGTTATTCGAGATTCAACAGTAATTATTTTAATGGTTCAAACAGTGATTATTGGATTGGCGTTCTTATTAAAAATGATTGATAAAACTAATGAAACGTTGAAGAAATTATTTCCACATTCAATCAACGGATTTACAGTTTATTATTTAAGTGCTTTCCTTTTATTATTAGCACTTGCAGGCGTTATTATTTTTATTATTCTTCTTTGCGTCAGCGGGAATAGCTCGAGTAGTCATAGTCATGTTAGTAGAAGTTCTTCTCTTAGTCGCTGTATGAATACAAATGGATTCGTTACCGGTATAATAATCAATGTCATTATATGTGCTTTCATCGGCTTTTTCTTTGGAATAATCATAAGTGTGATTATGATAAGAAAAATCATGAAGCATCATACAAGTAAACTATGGTTACGGCAAGAAGCAGAAAAATATGTTATAAAAGATTCTCAAGGCCAAAAAAAAGACTTAGAAGATAAAATCTTGATTCAAATTAAAGATATTATTGTTAGGCATTAAACATTGCTATTAGCTTTTACTAATGCATCATGTTTATCATAATAAAATCAATAGACTACGTAGAAAATCATCTGCTCAGAAGAAAAGCTCTAAGATGTTCTGTCACAAAACTTCAGAAATTCATTATATTGGAATTCGTGTATGTGCTAAAATGATACCTACATTCGTACTAGTTATCATGCATGAAGTCTTATTTGTAGTTCAAGCAAATAAAGTTTTTGGACGACAGTCACATGATGTACCACAAATAGAGATTCGGAGTCTTTTTCCAGCTGAAATATCTACTTTGTGATGAAAAAGAGTTTCCATTTAACAACAAAAAGCATTTTTTCTCACCACTTCATAGCATGGATATATGATTTCATGATGCTGTTGGTCACAATAATTTTTGCCCGGCACGCTGCAAGTCATTTCATTCATATAATAGAATAATTTATTCCTTGTGAAGCACTCACATCGAAAACAAGGCTGTTTTGCTTTAGCTATTTATTTTCATGCTGCGCTATTGCACATTTAGAGCCTGTTAAACTCATGTAAATCATATTTTTTGTGCAAACTTATCTGTTAATGATGTTTTAAAAGCTACCGCATGCGAAACGATCGAATGTAAACATGAATCTATAACTATCCTATCGAAAGGTGTTCTATGCTAAAACAGTTGAATTTTTCACTAAGAAATGATTATATCATCAATAAATGAAAAAGAAGGAATGTGTTAAGGCGTACTGAAAACAATGACAATTGAATAGTGTTCACTTGATTTGATTTTAAAACATCTTCCTGCAAGGAGACCCATAGTTTACTTTTATCTCATTTTTTTTAGAGAAATCTATCATGATTTATTTTTAAACGCGCATCTTTGCAATCTCGTTGGCTGATTTTGAATTTAAAAAAATTATCAATAGAAACTATTTGTTTCTTCATTATACATTCTGTAAATCCATTGGTCGAAAATCACATCAAAGAATGAATTAGGAAGCTATTAAAAATCAGATTAGTAAAGCTCTATACCGGAAAGTTGCCTGTATCCTTCTGCATTTTTATTTGATCAGAACTATTTATAGATACCGAACAAAAAGCGAAATAAATCTTTTAGAAACCTCGTTTTGCTCCCATAAATATTAAATAGCTTTCAGATTGATTGCAAATACGAAAAAAAAGAATCTGAATGAATTAGCTCGGAAGAAAATACTAAATAAAAACCTCTTGATGTGTACAAGTATAACATCTGTATCCTTATTAATTTCTGTATGAGCCCTGCAGAAGCATTTTCTTTTGACATATTGCAACTGATTTGATGTAAATATAGGCAGCTAATTTTTATCTAGCATACATTTCACTTTTCGTTATATTTCGAGAAGAAAACGTGTACTACATTACTACCGTTTGAATAAGTTATGACGGTTTTTATTATTTTTTCATCAAACTCTGATCAACATGCATTGGAGTATCAACACAAGCCTGATTGGTTTCCTTTAGTACTGTATACATATGTATATACAGGTATCAAGCTAGGCCAGTTTTTCTAATGTTTAAATAAATATGAAAAATAAATATATATATATGCACCTGTGTGTAAATTGTGCAGCAATATATATTTTAATAAATTATGTGTGAACTAATCTTTCACTTGTCGAGGTTTATAGGTTGAAGATTACAAGTCGTCGTGTGTCTCATGATAGCAACTGGAATAGTAAAAGTAAGATAAAAATGAATAGTAAACAATACCATGAATTATCTATCTATTTTTGTTTGTAAGTCATTCATACCAATGAAGTATTCGGTTGACGATCAAGAATAATTTGCTGAGAAATGAATTCGATCGATATTGGGAGGTTGAGTTTCTTGTCACATGAAAATAAACCGTAAGTTCAGTTTCGAAGATTTCATTTGTTTTTATACAGTAGGATAGGATTTCTCTCCCAAGTCAACATACTCATGACATCTTACAATGCGTCACAGCAAAATGATGCTAGAAACGAAGATGGGAAAGAATTAATTCTCAATAAATATGTGTTTTCTATTTCTTCATCAATTCGTCAGTTTTGATCCTCTAGAAATAAACACTTTCGGTCTTAGAATTAACAGTTGCAAAGGCACATTGTTCGAGAATTTTTTAGTATTTTTGGCATCTGGAACTGTAAGTCCTTTTAAAAATTTATTGAAGTTTCAGCAGTTTGTAGTATGTACCGTTCGACTCAGTGCAAAATTCCATTTTGGTTAATAGCTGGGAGTTTGAAAGGAAGCTTTTTTTGTTTTAATGCATCGTGAAATAGTACTATTCATGTCATAGTGTGATGTGACGCTGCAAACAATATGTTACCACCACTGAGATATATTCAGTCGATAGTAAAAACTTCTGAATTTTAAATTAAGAAAATTTTTCGAAAACTAGATGATGTTTATGCTCTTCAGAATAGATAAAACGATTTTTCAATATCTTGCAGTTGAAATTCGTTAGTTTTCGTCGTGTTGCGTTTCTGATATAAAACTGTATTATAATTTTCTCTAGAATAATCGTTGACATATACTTTGAGGTATGGACGCAAGTTCGGTGGCAGGTTTTCCGATAAAGTTATGAGTGAGCTGACCATCTTGAGTACATGAGACCCACACCTTACATTTAGAGGCTCACTCTAACCTTATTACAGATATACGACTATCATAGTTACCCTCACATGCTAGAGATCTGATTCGTTTTTCATTCCCTATGTCATAAAAATCCCGACGGAATCGTGCGATTATATCGCGATATAGCGTCAATTTTCTTTAAATTTATTGTTGTACAAAAATAACACAATAAATAGGTAAAAAAGAGTAGTCTATAGAAAAAGTACAAAATAGATTGAGCATGGAGACAAATAGCTAGCTTAACGAAAAAATCATGATTAATCGTCTAAACTGCGGCGATTTCGGTGACATGGGGATCGACACACAAATCTATTTCTTCTTGTATTTTTGAATTTACTAGTAGCCATGTTATTTTTATATTCATGACGATGAGATTCTCAATTGTTTTTGTGCTACAAATGTTGAATAGATATTTGATATATTTATATTATACAATGAAAAGTAACCGATTATTATATAGATTTTTCTTTTTCTTTTTACAAATTCACAAAGAAGCTTCCAAATAAAAGCACCTAATATAGTGACTGTTTTAAATTATGTACAAATTGAGCCATGATTCAAGTGAAAGGCAAGTAATGAGATGCATGTGATATATTCTTCTATTGTGCATAAACTCATTGGTTCTCTGTACCCCGGTCGAAGAAAACGATCAGTAAACGGTCGTATACGATACAAATACGACCCGTTTTACGAGCCGTATTTTCCCCGTATAGCAGGGGCAGTAACACGGCCGTATGTTCTATACAATACGATAATATTACGCCCGCTGTACGAGGTTTTACGACTGATATACGGTGTCCGTGTATGGCCGTAATACTGTACCAGTTAAAACGCCTTAATTCGGCTTAAAACGGCCGTTTTACGACGGAATATGATGCAAAAACGACTGTTTACGGTAATGTTACACCGGTTTACTGTGGTCCGTTTTGATCGATCTAAGTATCTTGTGCCTCCTTTAAAATAAAAAAAATGATGTACTTATTAGAATGAATGATAGATATTTATGACTTACTTCAGACAGCGCATATTCCGCACTCGTGGGTACGGGTTCTACGACCTCCTCGCTGATCGGGTCCGGCTCTTCGTCAGGTTCCTATTAAATAAATAAAATTGTAATAGTGAAAAGTATTCAAATTACTAAACAGTAAATTATTACTTACTGGCATGTTTGACAATGTCTGTTGATTACTGAAAATCATTGATTCCTAGAAAAAAAAATAAAAGTATGAAATTCTGTTGCAATCGCAAATTGAAATGTCTTAATTTGAGAAAAAAAAACGAAGGTAACTCAAAAGTCTAATTTTTATATTGATCGAAAATTTCAATGTTGCATTTGCCTATGCAACGATCACATTTTCAGCTCAGTTATTCAAGAAACAAAGAAAGCAGAAAGCCAGTTGACCGTGTACCATCACAGATACATATAATCGATTCATTAGTGAAAAGGAAGTTATATCCATCTCGTCTAGACTCGCACACCGACAGCAGATCAAGTAGGAAAAAGATGATCATCTCAAATTATCGTTTACTAATCTCTGTTGGACGAACTTATTCTCTTACCTGTTCGGAATAAGTGATGGACTATGGCAGATTTTGGAGTTGATATCTGGATGGTATATCGAGTGCCTTCATATACATGTATATATATATATACCTATAACCAATGGATTAACGAAAACTTGCAAAATTTCATCAAAAATTATCACATAACAAGGAAAGTAGTGAAATTCGCTCGACTGTCTACGAACGTCATATTCGCAACGATAGACACAAGAGAAATAAACCCAAGTGGTTTATTTACCGATTCTTGCGTAAACATTATAGGCAAATAAGTAAAAAGTAAATCATACCTATGCGTCACCAATACCTAAAGCGCCTTTTCGCAGAAATTTATTACGAAATGATAAGTTGGAATAAAAAAAGTTTCTCAATCGCGACGATATCGCCGAACAGAGTTACGAAGACAAATATCATTACTCTTCTCGATTGGATATCTTTCGTTGGAAGAAAAAGACAGAAAATGCAAAACTTCGATCTAGAACTACGTTGTCTTGTTATCTGTGGCACTGTGTGCGAGTCTAGAAAATCTAGTAAAGCTTTCTAATGAAATTGTTTTTATGAGCAGTTGCGTAGTCTTTGACTGTCGTAAAATTCAAGAGTTCAAGAGAAAGTATCTATTTTTATTTTTATTTTTGTACAGTAGAATAGGATTGCTCTCCCAAGTCACCATACTCATGACATTTTACAATGCGTCAGAGGAAAATGATTCTGGGAACAAAGATGGGAAAGAATTAATTCTCAATAAATATGTGTTTTCTATTTCTTCATCAATTCGTCAGTTTTGATCCGCTAGAAATAAGCCTTTATGCTCTTAGAATTAACAGTTACAAAGGCACATTGTTTGAGAATTTTTTAGTATTTTTGGCATCTGAAACTGTAAGTCCTTCTTAAAATTTATTGAAGTTTCAGCAGTTTGTAGTATGTACCGTTCGACTCAGTGCAAAATTCCATTTTGGTTAATAGCTGGGACTTTGAAAGGAAGCTTTTTTTGTTTTAATGCATCGTGAAATAGTACTATTCATGTCATATTGTGATGTGAAGCTACAGACAATTCTCTAGCACTACAGAAACATATTCAAGTATGAGCAAAGCTTCCTGAATTTGAAATGAGGAAATCTTTCCAAAAAATAGATGAGTTTTATGTTCTGCAAGATAGACGACTCGGATTTTTAATACCTTCCTTTTGAAATTCGCTAATTTTCGTCGTGTTGCGTTTCTGATCTAAAACTGTACTATAATTTTCTCTAGAATAATCGTTGACATATACTTTGAGGTATGGCCGCAAGTTCGGTGATAGGTTTTCCGATGAAGGTATGAGCGATGTTACCAACTTGTGCTTATGAGACCCACACCTTACATCTAGAGGCTCACTCTAATCTTAATACAGATATACGGCTATCATAGTTACCCCAAAACCCTCATTTAATTCATACATTCATCACGAGAAGATCTTAAATTGTTTTTGTAATAAAAAAATATTGAATAAGCATCCAATATATTTATATTATACATTGAAAAGTAACCGATTATTATATAGATAAAGATTATTCTTTTTAAAAATTCACAAACAAGATTTTAGATTAAAGCATGTAATATAGTCATTGTCTGAAGTTAGTTGCAAATTGAGCCATGATTTCAGTGAAAGACAAGTAATGAGATGCATGTGATATATTCTTCAACTTTGTATACCACTCATTTGTGCTCTTCGTCTTTTGCCTCCTATAAAATAAACAAAGTGAGATAGTAATTAGAATGAATGATAGATATTTATGACTTACTTCAGACGGAGTATACGCTGCACTGGTGTATTCAGTGACTTCCGTGCTGATCGGATCCTGGTCTTCGTTAGGTTCCTATTAAATAAATAAAATTGTATTAGTGAAAAGTATTCAAATTATTAAACAATATAGTATTACTTACTGGCATGTTTGACGATGTCTGTTGATTCCTAGAGAAAAAAAATAAAAGTATGAAATTATGTTGCAATCGCAAATTGAAATGTATTAGTTCGAGAACAAAGAAGGAAGGTAACTCAAAAGTCTAATTTTTATATTGATCGAAGATTTCAATGTTGCATTTGCCTATGGCAACAACCACATTTTCAGCTCAGTTATTTAGGAAAGAAAGAGAGCAGAAAACCATTTAACTATGTGTGATCACAGATACATATAATCGATTCATTAGTGAATAGGAAGTTATATCCGTCTCGTCTAGACTCGCACACCGACAGCAGATCAAGTAGGAAAAAGATGATCATCTCAAATTATCGTTTACTAATCTCTGNGAAGTTATATCCATCTCGTCTAGACTCGCACACCGACAGCAGATCAAGTAGGAAAAAGATGATCATCTCAAATTATCGTTTACTAATCTCTGTTGGACGAACTTATTCTCTTACCTGTTCGAAATATGTGACGAATTATGGGAGATTGTGCAGTTGATATCTGTATGGTATGTCGAATGCCTTCATATACCTGTATATATATATATATACCTATAACCAATGGATTAACGAAAACTTGGAAATTTCATCAAAAATTATCATACAAGGTAAGTACTGATATTTGCTCGATTGGCTGCGAACGTCATAATGGCTGCCACAGACACAAGAGGGATAAATCCAAATGCTTTATTTAGGTATTCATTCATATACATTTTAGGCAAACAAGTAAAAAATCATCAAAATCGTGCTTTAGCGATACATGCGACGTTTTTTCGGTGAAATTTATTTTCAAAGGATAAGTTGGAATAAAAAATGTTTCTTCATCGCGACGATATCACCGAACAGAGTTACCAAGACAAATATCATTACTCTTCTCGATTGGATATCTTTCGTTGGAAGAAAAAGACAGAAAATGCAAAACTTCGATCTGGAACTACATTGTCTTGTTATGAGTGGCACTGTGTACGAGTCTAGAAAATCTAGTAAAGCTTCCTAATGAAATTGTTTTTATGAGCTGTTGCGTAGTCTTTGACTGTCGTAAAGTGCAAGAGTTCAAGGAGAAAGTATGTATTTTCATTTTGTTCTCGTAAGATGATTCGGAACTAATGAAATATCTCTCTTGATCTTATAAAGATTTATTGTTTAGATAGTACGAATATTTTACTTGTATTTCTTTTGACTGCGAATTGATTATTGTAAAAAACAACAACATTATTTGTTCTGATTGATGACAGCTGACCCACTTCACACAGCTTACTTATTTATCGTGATTTCGATATCAACGCATTGACTATCGAGTAATATATTTAAAAAGAGACTAGGCAGGAAGCGTAAGTACGTTTTCTTCGATCTTATTAGCAATATAAATGGCAAGTGCAGAAGCATACCTAGATCGGTCCCTCTGACACTCATACAGCCCTTTCTCAAATTTCCGAGAAAATAAAATATGCATTATACATGAGAGAAAGTTTGACATAGACATTTTCCTGATAAATCGATGTCTTACATTTTTGCATATGTCTACATCGAATGATTACAATAAGTATGAGTGAAAAATACATATTTTAACCGAATGTTGTGGTTTTTTAATATGTTATTGCATGTAAATAGTAATAATAAATAATGCTTAATTACACATTCTAGTCAATCTATTTGTCATACAATAGCATGTATTTTTGTTTTTACAGAGTAATTTGACTTCAACTCAATTCGAAATGTATCTGCATCAAAATCAAGAATCAATCCGCGTTTCAATATTAGCTTCAAGTTTAATTACATTCCGTAGCAATCTATCAAAAAGTAAGTAAAGATTGGTCTAACCAAGAAACATAAATTTTATTTTCGTTTATTCAATAGGAGCGACGGAATGACAAGTTCAATTGTTTCAAAGATTATATCCGAGAGAAAGTTTTTCTAAAGACTGTTGTCAACAGAAGTTAGAGACAAAGCAATATCAGTAATGAGAGCTGGTATAAACTGCATTAGGAGTAGCAGATCCTATGCTACTTTTCAAAAAACATATATTGATATTACTACCAGCTGTTGGCAAACCCCAAGTAAAACCTTTGTAACCCGAGTACGATTGACACCATGAGCAGCAAGCGCTAAAACTGGGCTGCGAAGTTGAAGTGATTTCACCACCAAGTAAATTAAAACCATGCAGACAAGCCATGTTGCTACATGCGTAGATACATGGTGTTGTAGCTGAAAGAGAAAATATTGTGCATACTTGAAAGATTAGGATTTGAAGATAATATCAAGTGTAGAAACGTATTAAGGCAACATCAAAATAGGCGTACGTTTTCAAAAAAAAAGAAAAGAATGAAAGAGACAGACTTTCTCAGTCGATGGTTGGTAAAAAGGGTGATATGAAAGTTTTCAACCATATTTTATGTTAATGAAAAGTGGCACAATCCTCATGAGTTGCATACTAATTAGATGCTACTAATTATGATATCTTTGTGGCATAGTTTTGTTTCGATGTCAAAAAACAAAGACGCATATTGCAGTATACTCTGCTTATTAATGAGTGTCTTAGATGGTGCAAACATAAAATAATATTATTTATGTTGGTACATCCGTTACGTACTCGTTGAAGTTGTGGTGGTAGTGGTTGTTGTTGTTGTTACTGTGCTGCTAGTCGTGTCTATCGGAGTATGCACAATTTTAATAGTAGATTCGAAATAAAAACTAGGACAAAGTCAAATCAGTTCTAGTCATTTTATAAGTGAAAACAAAACATTTCCAATAATCTTTGTCAGATGTTCATCGATGTTTTCAGTACAATCCTACTATATCTCAGCCACCATTGGTAGCATGAGTAATGATATTGGCACAGGCTTCGTTGACATAATGATTGTGTGACTTTTTCAAAGTTCTGAAACTTAGAAAAATTTGTAAATAGTGAGTGATCCTAAAATGATTGAACACAGGCCATTCTGCGTCTGATTGATTATTTGCATTGAAATATAATCCAGTCTCTGATTCTACAGAATAACTCATCGAATAAACTTGACATTTTTCCTAGCAGTACATCTTGACCTTTAGAAACAAAAAAAAATCTACGAGCTGGAAAGCTTACGAATCCTGCTCTCTAGAACTAAACATTTTTCTAGGAATCTTTCATTGAATATTTTGTTTTACCCTTCGAATAGAAAAATAGAGGAAACAACGGGTGCGTCCCTTTTCGTCCTCACTCTTCCGGACATCAGGTTATTTGACCGGATGTTCAAAATCGGATATAAAAAATAAAATCGATTTTCCGGATGTTCGGAATGAAAACCGTCCAGATGTTCGGAACGAAAAAATACAGGAAGTTCCGAACATAAAGTGACAGATGTTCGGAATAAAAAATGACCGACGTTCGGAACGAAAAAATACAGAATGTTGGAAATGAATTTTGGTGTATGTTTTATAGTGGGAATGAGTAGTAAAACTATAAACTTCTCTGTTTTGTAGAGGGTAGGTGCTGGTAACAAAAAATTTACTAATAATTCTCATAAATGTTCAGCCAGCAGTTCATTAAGTGAAAGAAAAAGTAGACGAAACAGATGATGCCAATATTAAACAAATTCCAAAAAAGAAAAAAACAAGACATGCTGCAAGAAAACATTAGACAAAATCTTTTTCTTACAAAAGTTATTTATTCTCTCACTTGTATAAACTTTTGTTGTCTTATGCTTTTTTTGTGAAAGACTGTACTAGGAAATAAAAGAAAATAAACTATGTTATAAAAAAATTATTTTCTCTTCCGAACATCCTGTATTTTTTCGTTTCGAGCATCTGTCATTTTATGTTCCGAACATCCTGTACTTTTTCGTTCCGAACATCTAGACGACTTTCATTCCGAACACCCGGTCTTTTTCATTCCGACCTTCCGGTGTTTTCATTCCGAACATCCGGAAACTGAAGTTCGGAATGGATTTCTCCCACCGATGTCCGTAAAAAAAATGAGGACGAAAAGGGACCACCCCGAAACAACATGTATTCTCGAATGGAAGAGAATACATTCAGAAATTAGTGACTGATGAATTTGGCAAAAATAAATTTCTGCTTCCGTGTGGGAAAAGCGAAACAAGAGAGTGTTGATTTTATATTAAAATTCATCCTTCGAAGAACTTGTTGATTTTGTTCTCAATCAATCGTCTTTTATTAGTTTTATTTAAAATGGCATGGCATATTGTGATTATAAGAAATCCGTAATCAAATCCAGGTTAATCCGATATTTATTGGCTCTACTGATCTGTCATAAACCATAACGGAGAGAACATGAATTGAACAAGGCAACTACGGCATACTACTACTATATAGATATGTGGATGGAAAAAAACATTTATTTCAAAGATTGACAAGAAAAAGGACATGATGACCTTAAACTTACTGTTTTCATTAGCGTAGGTTAACCTACCATAGGGTGTGCTATCATGACAATAGAATTATAATTCAATCCAACATATCTCTATCTAAGAAACAGATCTAATGATCTTAAATTATTGTTTTTTATGTATGATTTCCGATTGAAAAATAAAGAGCATATATTTTTTATTCTTCATAATAAAAATTGAAAACACTTGAATTTTGTTGTTGAAGGCAGTTCTATGTACACTCACTATATCGAATTTATTCAAATTTCTATTGTTGTTTCAGGTCCTTCGACCGGTTGTGCACAACTCTTAGCGGCTAGAGGCCATACGAATATTTTCAATTTAGCGCTCAGATTGAAACAGCGAGAGAGAAACTATAATTTTTATTGATTGACGTTGTTGAAAAAACCTCAATTAATGAGAAGCCGTGCACGTATTGGCATACATCAAGGACAATACTATGAATGCCATTCTAGAAAAAATATTGAAATAATTTCTAATCAAGAATAGGAGTTGGTTTATCACATTTACATATCTCTTTCTTTCGATAATATCGCAGACGGTACCACGAAAGTGTACCGCCAAGACCCTATGCCACTTTCTATTAGCTAATTATTGTTTTATTTCACACATACATGACTAATACAAATAATTTAATCACACACTCGCACCTGAAATATACACAGTTGGATCTTGCTCAGCATGCATATACAAGATGAGAATGATTGTATTTAGGATTAAACCTGACTTTATTAAAAATAAAAATAGAATTTTTCTAATAATTTGTTCGATCTGCAATGACGCACAACTATTCGATGCTCATCCATAGAGATAATTTTTCGGTGTTCATACTACATGTAAAATTATTGTTTGCCATCAATCGTGAAGATTTGTCAACCAACCATTTACGTGACAAAGATTTGAACGATAACGGGTGACAATACGTAAATATGGCAATCGATAAATATTTCAATCTATCAATCAACAATATGACTGTGTCTTGATCGCTGATTCCAATGCGTAAACGTTCCAATCGTGGAAATACAGTGCATATTGCTTTAGCGTGAGATCCCATTACCATTGCATCTATTCTCAATGAACGAATCGATTCAAATTTTGTTTCATAATTCAAAAATAGACTCATTAACGACGCCTTAACCGATGTAAGCGACTGTAAATGAGGCAAGTTGACAAATGGCAAAATTGTCTCCAAACAAAGGCCATCGTCTTTTTCGAGGATGAGCGATCTTGCATTGACAAAACGATGTGTCAACCGGCAGACATTGGGCAGTGTGAGAACATCAACATATTCATCAAGATGTAGACTCGATGATGTGGACGATGGTGTACAATAGTCTGGTGAATAAATGACGTTCTTTGATGCAAAACGTGGTATAGTAAAAAGGCAAGATGATGATTCTTGATTATCATAGGCAACAAACCATTGTTTTTGTTCGATCCAAAACGATGATCGAAATGTATCGAGAATTTTCTCATTAGATCGATGTGTGAGACAAAAACGAAAATCGAACGTTTGCAGATGTGATATTAGATATTTCCATTGATTACCATCGACAATATCCTCGGGAACTTCGACATCGCCATTTGAATATTGAGACCACTTTCTCAACTGTTCAGCGCCGACTACATCGATAGGATCGTCGATTCGAAGTTCAAAATGCATTAAACAAGGCAATTTCGACAGAAATTGATTCATTCTGCTCATTGGTACTCGGCCAACTGATCGTTAAAATGAAAAGGTAACAGATACATCTTTGTAAAATTTAAACTTACAGGAAATCCAAAGTGTCAGCCGTCTTAGATGATTCATCACTGGTATTTGGTTGGACCAATCACTGAAAGCATTAAGTGACAATGTCATATTCAATGAGCGTAAGTTGGTAGTCTGACGAAACAAATATTCCAAATTAAAGCAGCCAACATGTGTGACTGTCAAATATCTTAAATTATTCAATGGTGTCGTTAATGGATATTGATTTGTAATTAATTGTCTCAATCGATGCAGCATTGTTTCTACACTGGATCCACACAGACACCAATAGGCCTGTGATACTTGTGGTAAACTCAACGATTGAAAATAATTAAATGTACACAAGAGATTTAATTGCCTGAAAATACTCTGATCTGACGACATAATTGCAAATGAACGAAGATTAACGAATTGAAGAAGATTAAATTTTGAGAAGAACAAATCCGACTGATCTGGTGTCTCATCGTTTTCCGCAATTGTAATAGAGATGACTTGTTCGGGGCGAATACGTCGACACGTAAGATCAAATTGATGTTTCAATATTGAAGACAAACTGACCGAATAACGATCATAACTAAACAAGACACTATCGACATAATCGCTTAACTGAGCAAAACCATAGAAAATTTCATGTGCCCATAGATAATGAAAAATGCCATGGATTATTTCAACTGGAAAAAAATCGAATAGACAGCTATTCGACATGATTTAAGCGACAATAAGTTATCAAACACTTTGCTTGAATGTGGATAATAGTTCGATGTTTAATGAAGCATACTAGCCGTATTTTTTTAATTCTTTTTATGACCTGCTTGTTTCTGTGTTGATGAAAGAAATGAGAAGGTATGAAACGCACGTGAATGGTTTGCGTGTTCTTATCGAAATAGGTAAATATATTTTCTTGTAGTGTCACATTACGTCAGATGCTGAAGGATTTTTAGGTGTTTTTCGTCGCATTGGAAAATGTTTTATTATGTTTCATCAACATTTTATGCTTGGACTTTGACGTTATTTACCACACCCACCTTGTCCCTGTTCTGATTACTGCTTCCTATGCTAAAAACGTTCTATTACTCTCGTCGATTAACTAGCGTAAGAGAGTTATTGCGATGTAATTTAGATGATCCAATACCACAATCCATTATTTTCGTCCATTTCTACTCCACTCTATTGCAATGCTGAAACTGAAAATTGAGCATAAAGCATTTAACTATTACAATAGAATTTTATGAGGCAACTGTACACCTGCTTATTGTAGTGGCCGTTGTAGAAGTCGTCGTGGTAGTTGTTGTAGCGGTCATTACAGTGGTTGTAGAGCCTAGTATACTCACAAGTTCGTTGCTTTACAAAGTATGATGAACATCAAAGCGAGAAGAATATTTCATGATTTTCTAATTTTGAATCGTGACAAATAAAAATTCAATTTCATAAAAACATTTCACTGACGTACTTCGATGAAAAAGTTTTAGGTAGAGTTCCAGCTTAGTGAACGAGTGAGGATGAGTTCCAGTGGAACACAAGCCGGGAATATTAGGAATGTCGAAGAAGGTCCCGAGAGAACTGATGCGACTACTGAATTCAACAAGTTCTGAATAGAGTCCACCAAAACTGGGAAGAAATGGCGCTAGAACACGATTATCAGAGTCCTGCTTTCGAGTTTCTATCATTTTGCAAGATTTTTCGGTCGAAAACAGCGGTTTTCCTGCGAATTTGAGCACTAAAATCGTCGATGGGCCTAATAATGATATGCACACAATATTCGAGTATTTGATTGAAGTTATTTCTACAGAATGAACGGAGAATAATAAAACTTTCTCACACAAAGACAACTAATATTGTGCCACAAATATAAAGCATGCTTTTGATTTGACGACTCACACGCGATAAAAATTTCTTCTACCAATGCGAATTTTCTGAAAAATTCAATGACATTCAAAACGTTTTAGATGATTCATGTGTTCGTGAATTTTCTTAATGCGCATCTCCTCTATGTAAAAACAATCTTATAACAGTCATACCTATGGTCATTGTTTGCTTAGTAAATAGATCAACGATTCCATAAGAAATAAATGCCAATGCTCTGAAGGCACATACCATGAGCATTGGTATCGTAAAATTAAACGTTGAACGTGACTCAATATCACCCTTCATGGCGTATTTGTTAGAATTCCTAAAAAAAATGGTAGTATGTACCATTGTAAAATGACGCCTCAGAAATCTTTAGGCATGTTTAATCAATTGATCGCTACAGTACATATTGATACTCTTGATTTTACTAACTTTTTGAACTCCTGCGGCGAGAAGTCTCTTGGGTTTGACATTGATGATATTATTACTAATCGGCTACGATCTGTTGAAGGTTCTAGTACTTGAGATGGGCTCGCACGTGACGAAAAATAATGATCTTTCTGTTTTTTTTTCCTATGCTACGATTTGATCCGTGAAAAAATTCTATTTAATATTTTCATAATATACCGAAGACTATGAATACCTGAGATTGCTTTGTAGCTAGTGTGTTACTCGGGGGACATGCATCATATTGATACACTAAAATATATCGTAAGAAAACGTTTCAATGTTTCACTACAGTCATACGAAGCAGTCTCAATACTGTCAATGTATTCTCTCTCGTCTGCGCTGTGTGTCTCGATAAAAAGACTACCGAGGTTTCATTCAGTGCATAAAAATAGGGCTCGAGTAATATTATTCATGTCTTACAGACGAATGGCTAATTTTTAATTACTTTTGCAATGCAATGCGTCTTATAAGAATATGATTATAAATTGTTTCAATCGTTGAAAGAAATGGAACTATTTTTATTGGTCGCTGACAGGAAAGATGTCAAACACGGCATTATTTTTTGCACTCGATTCATAAAGTAGACCTTTTCGATCAGTCGCTTCTTATTTATTTTTTGAAAGCTTCTTTTTTACGAATTATCAAAATAAAATAGCACAAAAAAACACTAAATAAAATCCCTTTTCTTGTGCTAACGTAGGATTCAATTGCAAGAAGTTGATTCATACGGTGTCAATGCACAATGAAAACACATGTGTGGTGATGTAGTTTCCCAACATGTTAACTTGATCAAGGGTGTTCTCAATTTATGGAGTCTTCTTCATGGATCACTACAGTGAAATCACGATGCCAGAACTTGAGAATCTCATTGAAGAAACCTAACTTGGTTATGAACATTACAAAGGCTATACTCTAGCATGAAAAATGTATCAATTGATAGATGATCATGAGATTGAAACTATAGACATTTCATGAATACAATAACCTGTGAAGACATTGAAAAAGTTTGTGACAGACTCTCACTGCTAAAGATATGGTGCAAGTTTACAGAATATTCGGTCGGTTAGTTATGGTTCTCCTAAAAATACACATAAGAACAGTATATTTGAAGTTCATCTTGCAAAACTCCTTTGTGACAGATTTCTCATAAGACATTAATTGATTGCGAACGTTTTGCGCTTTTTGATGACCCTCACTTCAGCAATGCAATCAGCGAATGTGTTACTTTATGATAATGATGTTGAGAATACGCTAGCGTCATAGCGTATTCCTTCATGAAAGGAGCAGTGACAATTTGAATTATCTATTATAAAGATACTAGGACACATAGGCAGAACTGAAACTCGTTTTAAATTATAAATTCACATCCCCACAGAGCTCGTTTTGATTACGACAGAATAACAGAAAATTTTGATTCGCTCCTGAATTATAATCAATTCAACAGCAGATATTGTATGAGTTCAGGAGAAAGCAAGAAAAAAAATTGAATGAAGGCATAAATTAAGATTTATACAAGGCTGTTCGGTAGGAACAAGAAAAGGCTCGAAGAAAAAAAAATTTTTTTAACATAGAGCACCACTCTTCTTAGCATCGATGTACTGCTAAATATGCAGACTGTTAAGAAAGAGTGTAGTGCATATATAAAAAGATCTTTTATCGATCATACAAGAGATAATTTCTATCTAGCTTTGATGTGGATTTCAACACTGAACTCTTCCGAGAATTGTATTGATATAATTTTAAAATGCATGTATCTATTTCGTTAGCCTTTTGTTTTGCTGAAGAAACCAAGAAAATTATGCAATGCTTAGGCATGTTTCATTCGAGCATCATCGAAGAAAAGAAAAAGAATTGCACCATCACCACCGTCACAAAATATAAATAGGTTTTTGTTTTTTCAGTAAAATTGTGCAAGCCGTCAGTTCATGCCTTATTCCGTTTGAGACTGAAGCATACTTGGAAAATGGAAGTGACTGTCTTTGGTGGCAATCCTTCCGAGGCATGAAGTTAACTCGATACTTGCTTTTTCTGTTATTCCTATTTTTGCGTATTTGTGTTTGCCCATTCATCGTTTATCAAATGCTAGATCTTGTTTATGTTCTGGCGCACATTTTTTAGTGCTATCCGTTAGATTAACAAAGCACCTGTATAGTACTTGTGTATCTATTTGCAACATAGTAGATATGGATGGAAGGGAAAAGCCCTGTTTGCGATGTACTGCTTTAATTATTAACAACGGATCATTTTAGTGTAAGAAAATGCGTCATTCGAAGAGTACTAATACTCTTAATGACGATAAATTAATTGTTTGGTTTACTACTGTCATTAGTAATATCGATATTTGAAAATGAATATGATCCAAAAGTTACTGATTTTTACATAATGAAAATCTCAATTAAAAACATTGATATTATATATTATATCTTATTTCAATAAAACACTTAACTAATAACGTCGATTTATGTTGTACCTAAACATAACAAACATTCGTTTTTTTTACTTCGAGCAATCCCGATGCCAAATGAATGTCCGACACTTTTTTTAATAATATTAATGCGTTATGTTGAATTTCTCGATAATTTTATTTCTTATGCATTATTAAGTAGATACTTTATCATGCTTCAATAAAATATTGAATAATATTTATTGTTTTTAAGGAAACTAACATAAACCAATTATTTGCATATTTCATTGAACATTAATCTTCATCTGCAAGAAATCGCTACATTCTTAAAGACTTATTTTTTCCCTCTTTCGTATGATTAATGTTTTCGTTTAAACCTTCATTGTGAATAGTTTTTCATAGAAGCTGCTCTTCTATAGAAAAATATCCATAAAGTTCAAGAACAGAACAAATTCGACCATTATCAAGGTGCTAATGAAGGTTTCCACGAAAACGACTACCTCAATCAGACATCAGCCTAGGTGGCTTTGATATTTGCCCGTAAATATTGAAGAGAAACAATAGTTTCGCAAATAATTTTTATTTGTCTAAAAGCGCTTTCACATCTATATGTTCGAATTAGTCTTCAAACGGGTAACAATTAGTTCCAAACAATTGATTTGTGTGCATTCCTTCTCAATATTCATCTTTAATTCTTGACAGGTGTTACACATAGTGAAATCACCCAACTGGGACTTATTCGTAGCTTGGCTCGGTTTTTATCTACAACAAAAGCTATTAGGAATTTTAGTTATAGTGAAAAATATACAGTTGATCAATCGTATGAATTAACATATCCAACGTGAAGCAAAGAAAAAATTCTTATATAAATATATCCATTAAAAAATATACTCGATAAAATTTTTGCTGACAATGCTCTTGTTGATTTCGATCGATCGACAAATCAGTATGTTTTCTATTTATGAAATAGAAATTTAGTTATAGATAAAATATTGAACAAGACAACGAATTTAAAACAAGCACGTCAATTACTTGGACAAATTTTACATGCAATACAGGACTTTTATTCCCATTCGAATTGGATTGAGTTAGGTAATAAAAAAAATGTCAACGAACTTTTAGGAACATTATACAAAACGGTCTATTAACAAGTGGCTATTTACATGATCAACGTACAGACATAGGTGCGATTGAATACAGTCTGTTTTACTTTTTTTTGTTGTTGATTTAACGCCTCCGAAGAAGCAGCAAAAATTGCAACACTCAACACGAGGTCAAGTGTGCGGGATATTGGGTATTAGTTTTCAACTAGCAATAACCTCTCCTCGCGAAACGCTCATTGGATAAGGTACTGCCGCTGCGCAAAGATAACGTTACCTCCAACGAGTCGACTCTTATAAAGCTCGATACGTGCGAAACAAAATCGGTGAATGTGTAGACAACCATCGATGAGTCATAGGTTGCGAAAGAACGAACAAAAAACAGACGACATTTTTCTTTTCTTTTCTATTTTCTCTTCTATCCTCCTTGCCACATGCATTGCACTGGGAATTTTGTCCAATATAATAATTTATCTGAGTCGAAGGTTTTTTCAATCGAGAACTATTTAAAAAAACATAAATATAACATTTTTATGGTTAATCAGTAGTTATATACAGCGTTGTTAAACGTCGCCACTTATTTCTTATTCGCGTTCATACTCGTAAGTTAAAATATCATCTACTCACGTGTGATGCAGATAGATAAACTCAATATTTCACTTTGATTCATTTTTAACATAAGAAAAACAAATTAAGTGGGCATTTAATTTTGTGGTTTCACCTATTTTTATTGATCTTAATAAAAGAATGTTACTTGAAAGCTTGAAGTTTGCATGAAATACTACAAATGAAAACTACTGTTTGGCAGGATTTTTTTTCTCAGAATAAAAATCAAATAAAAAAAAACATATCACAACAAAAAGATCGAGATCTGTTTAAAAAAATGGTAAACTAAAATTTTGATATTAACAAGGAGCGTATAATTGTGGTGTTGTTTCGATTGTAATATTTGAAAATGCTTAAAAATATCAATGAATATCTAATAGGACAGAAAAATGATAGCGAAAGGCGAACTGAATATTTAATCGAGTTTGTGTCTACGATGCACTGCTGTCGAACGAAGAAAACAGCTTCGCTTAATAATTCAGTGAATATTGAGTCATTGTGCTGCTCGTGTATTTCAATTTTTATTTAAACGATTTCATCAATGGTCAATGTTGATATTGGTATTCATAAGTAGAACTTTCTTTAAATCATGATCGGATGATTTAAGAGACCTGCTATTCGGATATGTTTATTACAGTTGATCATGATAAAAACTTTTTGAGTTTCCTCTGGGAGAATATCGTCGTGTACGAGAGAAAAATTCATAGTCTTGAGTAAGAATGAAAATTCTAATACGCTCGTTTCCATATTAAATTTTTGTTTGCTTCTCTCTATAGAGTAAATGATTTAATTAATATTTTATTAATTAGATTGGCATCGAGGCTTCTAATGCTGTTCTCTTGGGACATCCCTGGGGATGGAAAATAAAATCTACCATTATAATCTTGTCAAAAAAAAATTCAATATTCGTTTCAAACAGAAAAAAGAAATATTCAATTAAATTCTTAATTTTTAGACATATTCTATTATCTGAAATGGGATCATCAAACAGAAATATTACAGTAACTATGGCACCAAGTACAGATGCAAATGTCGTTGTATCAGCTCGAACTTATCAAGTACAGTTTTATTTTTTTTTCTTCTTAACTTCAATATTTCTATTCAGACGGAATTGATGGAACAAGCCAAATCAGAAAATTTAGTTATATGTCTTCCGACTGGAAGCGGAAAAACTTATATTGCCGTAATACTAATAAAAGAAATGTCTCATGCGATTCGTGAAAGCCTAAAAAATGGTGGAAAACGAACAGTTTTTCTTGTTAAAACAGGTAGCAAATTTTTTCGAATTGTTTCCATTATTTCTTTGTTTGTCTTCAAAGTTCAACTCGTAACTCAGCAAAGTGAATATATTCTTACTCATACAGACCTGACTGTTGGAAAATATTACGGTGAACTCGCAGTGGATTTATGGAATAAAGAAAAATGGGAATATGAACTTGAAAATCATCAAGTATTAGTATTTACTGCACAAGTATTTCTTGATTTAATTGATCATGCTAATTTTTGTAAGAGAACACGAAAACAAAAGGCTATCTTACTGATAAAAATCAATATTGAATTTATTTTAGCATTGAAACAAGTTAATCTAATTATTTTTGACGAATGTCATCATGCATCAGGTGATGATCGATATGCTGCACTGATGAATAAACACTATGATAATTGCCCTGACCCACCACGTGTACTTGGTTTGACAGCATCAATTAGCAGTAGAAAAATTAAACCCGACAAATTATTGGATAATGCAAAAGAATTGGAAAAAACTTTTCGGTAATTTGTTTTCTTCAAAATTCACTGTAGGGACTTTTGAATCAATGACTGGCAGTATAGAATATCTCTAAGATAGCTTTGAGCATTGTTGATTTTCATAAACTTTTCCTATTGGTCTATTCCTACTTGAGGGTTTGCTGTATAAATGATTTTAAAGCCGGTAAATTTATTTAGAGCTCGAATCGAAATTGGTTCGAGTCGAAATGAAATTATTAAACATGGTACATCAGTTCAAGTTGAAACAATTCTCTGTTCAAGTTATCGAGATGAAATAATGAAAAATAATGAAAGTTTAACGATTCCATTTGAAGTAAGTTAACGTTGATTTCATCCCTTGTTTTGAAAGCATGCAATCAATGAAATGAATTTTCTTCAGTCTTCTTCTATTAATTCTGATGAAAAACATTGTTGTTTTATTCTAATCTCTTAGATTCTGAATTTCATGTGCAGTAGCATTGAAGGTTATCTATCAACAAATAATACTACGTATAGAAAACTCGAAAGAGATCTCACTGACACAATGTTGACAACAGATTATCGTGGTAATAATATTGCAGCTTACAATAAGCAGTCTGCTGATTATACAGCATTTAGTCAATCTCAATCCATAACAATACCACAATTGAAAAGTTACCTTAAAAATGTAATAGAAGTTGGTCACGAACTTGGCTTGTATGGTTTGTTATTATTTGCCAAAATCTTACGAAATAGATTAAAGTCTAGTCTTGTGCGTTTATCAATGGCTGATTCATCAGCCCGTGAAATTTTCGATGATATGTTTCAACGTCTTGAATGTCTTGTAGAGGATATATTGAGAAATCTATGGCGACTAAATCGACATAATCTTGAAATATTATTTAGTCCGAAAGTTCGAAAATTATTCAATCGAATTCTTAAACAACAAAATGAAAACAATAAACGTAGTCGATGCATTGTATTTGTTGAACGTGTATATACGGCGACCATGTTAAGTCAAATTCTATCCAATCTTGCATCATCTCAGGAACCAACATGGGATACTCCGTTGAAAATAAAACATGTTACTGGTATAAAAGCTCTTTTTTATGATAAACCCATGACAGCAAAATATCAAGTAAGAGCTTTTGGTGATATTCTGTTGTTGTTGTTGTTGTTGTGATCGATTTATTTGATTTTAGCGTCAAACTATTGAAGAATTTCGATCGCAAAATCTTAATGTTTTAATTGCAACAGCAGTCATCGAAGAAGGTGAAGACATTAGATTTCGGAGTTTAGATTGACTGGATTTAATTCTTCATTTTAGGTCTCGATATTCCAGATTGTGATTTAGTAATACGTTTTAATAAGCCAAATAATTTTTCGTCTTACATGCAGTCGAAAGGCCGGGCAAGAGCAAAACAAAATGCATCCTATGTTCTTTTTATGGACGAATCCAATGCCGACGAATATGCCCGTGATAAAAATGAATATAGTGATTACGAAGAAATAGAAAAGGTTTGTCGACAATAATCATACATTAGTTTTGACCGCGTTGACAATCGTGTAGCTAAATTCTAGCAAACTATGACGATATCGAATGAGCTTAGAATGTAATTTCGGGCGTATTGGTTAGTAACATAGATGAACTAGCAGCAACTACGACGATGTATTTGAATTGCATTCCTCATAAAATAGCTGTCGCAAGGATCAAAACATTCGCTCTCTGTCAGGCATCTCGATGTCATACTTTATTATTTCTTAAATAATTAAAATCCACCGATGGGATCTTTCAGCAAACGTACGCTAACGTTATGAAAAATGCTCTTGTTGTCTCACTAGTTTACTTTTTCATGGCTCATTTCATAGATGATTCAACAAGGTTTTTCACTGGACGAGAGCGATGATGATCTTGCGGATGATCTATCACGTATTCCACCGTATTGTCCGTCGAACGGTGTGATTATTGATGCGACACGTGCTGCGCAATTAATCATGCAGTAAGTGATCGAATTTCGCATACGAATACATTAACATTTTCCCTTTAGATATTGTGGAGTTCTCGGTAACGGTCAAGTTTATCCTCCTCGATTTCTCTTTCATGGTTGCTGTAGTCCATATACATGTATTTTATCGATGCCAGCAAATTGTCCTATTCGTGATGATATTAAGGTATGTGTGAAATATGTAAAAGAAAAAGACAATCTATTAAATGTTTTTTTATTTTTATTCAGTGCGAAAGTAGCAAGAAAAAATTAGCAAAATATAAATGTTGTTTAGAAATGGTTAAAAAACTTCACGAACACGGTGAATTTGATGATCATTGTTTACCCAATCGAAATCGTACATTACTGAAAATTAAAATACCCATTGAAAATCGAATATTTGATTTAGCCGATGAATTATTCGAGACAAAATCTGAAAGTTCATTTGAAACATTTTCTAAACAAGTGATTATAAATTTTTCGATTTATCATAAACGAAGATTTTTCTTTATTTTTCATTAAGATTGCAAAATTTCCTTTGCAAAAGGATCCTGTATCCACCTGTTGGCATCTTTATCAAATCGATAATCAACTTGGTTTTGTTGTACCCTCTGAATTAAAGAAAGTAAGTTTTTGCTTCGTTTGCTCCAATTGATTTTTTATCAAATAGAATATTTAGTTGCCTAGATTTAGTCTTTATGAAAATAATAAGACAACAACAATAGAAATTGTGCATCTAAAATCGATCGGTTATCGGCAATATCAAAGTGAATTAGAAGATTTCTGTAAATATCTATTCGAATATGTATTTGATGATATGAATACAAATACGAATCTTAAATTTGATATTGATAATTCAACATTTAAATTACTACCTTGCTTATTAACAGGTACGTTTACTGAAGAAATTCATTTTGATTATTTTAGTTTGTTTAGAATCAGGCGATATTGATTGTAATCGAATGGCAATAATTTGCAATCGAAGAAATAAACAAGTTCAAAGTCATGCTGAATTAGTCGATGACGAACTTTATTATCCCAGTCATTTACAAGATAAGCGATTCTGCATGAATGTATCCGATCCGTCGCTATTAAAACGAGCATCGGACTCATGGGATCAAAAGAAGTCGTCGGAAAATATTAAAACTTATGCGGATTATTTTGAAAATAAATATCCAAATATTCTCGTTCGACGAGATGAATTTCTCGCAACAATGAAAGGAGTTAAAAAAGCAAGAATTAATTATCTAAATGAGATATCAACAAATAATAGAAAGGAAAACAAAAATGATTCCGAAAGTAGCGAACCGATCTATTATCCAATTGAAGTTCTTCGTTATGCTCCATTGAATCAAGTAGATTTCGAATTAATCTATAAACTGCCAAGTATACTTGTCCGTATTTCACAATTGTATCGAATTGAAAGATTAAGAAAATTATTTGCCGACAAAATTCAATATTATTCGGTAAGATTAAATTAGCCTACTAGAAAGTACATGTCGTTTCGTAATATTTTACTGTCCGTTAGAACTATCGGGTTAACATTCTACGGAAAAAAAAACATTATTTTCAATTATTTTGAGAAATAGGATAAAATTCAATTTGATGATGAATTGAAAGCATCTTCTTTTCTAGAAAGTCAGATACAGGGATACAAAGGTGAACCACTTCATTCATTTCTACTATTCTACAGTGTTCATAGAAGCCTATATTACTTATACCAGCACAAAGTGGTTACCGATAAGACCACTGTTGCATTCCCAGTCAGATGTACTTTTAATGTTTTGTGAGAACAACTCTCTTAATGGAAAATGTTTACACCAAGGTCGTTCTACTTGCTAGAGATATGTGTCATTGTGGTACAAATCAGATATTGCTATCTTCTCTAATTATTTCTTCTAGTTATGCGATGCCGATCAAATGCCACTAGTAACGTTCAATGATTATCTTCGTACGAATACCAATCTATCGGTAGAATTCTTATAAAAAGAATCATTATTTTCTATAAAATCAATTCATTCTCTTATAGCTGCTGCCACTTGTTCCTTTAAGCTATTCTAGCTCATCATCATATCAATCATTGTTACAGCCATCACCTGATATTCTTTTTCAAGCCATTACACGTCGTTCAGCTAGTGAAAATACTGATATGGAAAATCTTGAAATTCTCGGTGATTGTTTTCTAAAATTAACAGTATCTATGTGTTTATATCATCGCTATCCAGAGGCGAGCGCCGGGGCGTTGACAGTCGAAAAAGCAAAACAAATCTCGAATAAAAATCTTTATCGAATAGCTGTAAAAAAGCAGTTGAAATCTTATTTAAATGTCATGAAAATTAATTTTCGTGGCAAAGATGCAAATTGGATTCCTCCTGGATATGTAATTAATGAAACGCCACAATTGACAACCGATGGTGAATCAGTAGATTTAAAAGGTTATTCAACTCAATATGTAAAACGAAAAGCATTTGCTGATATGATCGAAGCATTCATTGGCGTATTTTTAATTTCCACAGATTATACCATAACAATGCAATTTATGAAATGGTTAAGTATTGATGTTATTCCATTGGATAAAAACAGTAAGACGTTTTTTTTATTTCGCTTATTATTTCTTTTTGTGTAATTAGATCATCTAATGGAAGTTCCATCAATTCTATGCTCGTACAGTGCGAACGATGAAATTCGCCCTATTGTTGATAAATTTTATAAAGAACAAGCATTTGATGACAACGAAAAAATTATAAATTATAATTTCAGAAACAAAGCTTATCTTGTTGCAGCATTTACTCATCCATCGAGTTTCGCCAATCGGCTTACGAATTGCTATGAAAGGTGTTTTATTTCAAAGACAATTTGAGATTTATCTTACGTTTCTTTTCTGTTTTGTATTATAGATTAGAATTTTTAGGCGATGCTGTTCTAGATTTTCTTGTTACACGACACATTTTTATTACTGATACGAAAATTACACCAGGTAAAATTCATGCGCAGAAAAAAAACAGAATCGAAGAATAATGATTCATTCGGCTTTTCCAATCGTGAATAATCAGTGATTGTCTAATTCTTAGAATCGTAATATGAACGAGATGATCGTTCAATATTAGAAAGCTATTTTAGGATTTATTTGCTTTCAACAAACAACTTGTGTGCATAAGAAGAAAAAAAGCAACTCCTTCGCATTTTTTTTTATTTATAGGTCGAGTAACAGATATTCGACAAGATCTATCGAATAACGGTCGTCTAGCGTACATCTTAGTTGCCTATCGTCTACATACGAAAATTCTGCACAATTCACCAGACTTATTTGGCAAAATACAAATGTATGCTGGCGATAATGAAGTATTTCCGAAAGATTCATCCAGTGAAATTATACTAAATAAAGTAAAACAGGAATCATGATAGTAAATGGAAAGAAAATGTTTTTTTTCTTCCTTCCCTACATATTTAGGATATTGACCAATGGGCGGATTCTACGGCACCGAAAGCATTAGCCGATGTTTTTGAAGCGCTAGTTGGAGCAGTATTTCTTGATTCTGAAAAATGCTTAAAAACTGTTTGGAATGTTATCGAACCTTTACTTCGGCAATACATTGGTATATCGATTATACGGAAAAACTTAATTAGCTATTTTCCTTTTTGCGTTTCTATTATAGATCGATCCATAGCTAATCCTAATTCAAATCCAATTCGAGAATTTTTTGAGAAAGGTGGAAAAGTTATATCGTAAGCTTTCCTATGTTAATTATTTTGCGAAGCGATTTATTTTATTAACTTTTCTTTTTTAATAGAGAATCCACTGAGACTGATACTGAAAAAGACACAATAAAGTCTATTTGTATTGTTCAAACAGCAAACGGGCGTCGAATCGACGGCTCGGGAACAAGTAAAAAAATGGCAAAATACGATGCATGTCGAAAAGCAATTAAATTACTTATGGAATATAATGTGATAGATGATTAATTTTAAATCGAGATTTTTCTACCCTTGAGAAAAAACAGTTGTTTTTAATATGAATAGTACAATTAATTTTAATTTTTAATTTTTTGAATAAATCAAATGCGAATATTTTAATAAATAAAAATTGAAAATAAGTTGAACTCTACAAAGCTAGATGAAATCGAACGCGAATAATGTCTACGCTGTGCAATTATGAAAATAATAGTTCGAAGCTTAATAAAAATTCGGCAAGAACTGTAACTATCAACAAAATCCATGGGAAAGTATTCTGTTCCGATGCTTACAATTTTGGAGCAAGGCTACCTCATGATTGGCAAAGTTTTTCTTAATAGTTCAGCTAGAAAATATTTTTCAGCTTTTACTATAGTGTAACGTGCTTGTTCACTAGCGAAATTCCAGTATCGAAACTCAGTCAGGTAAGTTTGCTATTAATATTTTGTCAAAAGTTGCGGTTTGTCTTTACATGAAGAATGCCATTTCGAACAGAACTTATTAGTAAGAAATGCTCCTGCGTTAATAATTTCGAGCAGTTTTCATGTTTATGCTTCTTCTTTTCTCTTGGGATAAACTCTAATACATGTTAAAGAAGACAAAACAAAAAGGTAGACATCTTAACGCTTATTTTTGCTTCGGAGAATATTGTATTTCTATTCACGTGTTCATGTGGGAAAACATGGGATCTGATAGAAGTCAAACTACTAAGGACTAAAACATATGATAGAAATAATCTAATTAAATCTCTATTACTCATATATTTGCTTTTTCTGTTTGCTATACTAAATCGGGGCAGTTGGTTCGAGAAATCTACTAAATTTTCCTACGCTTTAAGCCAGGGGGAACAAACTGATTTCCAGGCATAGAAATCACTGGAAATCAAGCAATCAGTTTGTTCCCCCTTGGCTTCAAGTCTTACTCAAGTATTTTATTACCCTTTCGATCTTTGATTCTCTATAAATTAGTTTACTTAGTCTCACTAATAGAAAAGAAAACGTCACAATCCAGAAGAGAAATCTTATTCTATGTAATTTGAACAAAGTTAAACTTTTAGACTAGACACTGGACTAATTAGCGATGACCATAATGTTCTAATTTTAAGCTAATCTATCATATTACCTTCTCGAATATCGGATTACTCTCGGTTCGTCCCCAGCCCAGGTCGAACATTACGGTGACCTGATACGATCGTAAACGGCCGTATACGGCAACGTTTCCTACCGTTTTATAACGTTTCCGACCGTGAATCGCCGTAATTCGACGTTTTGGCATGCACCGTATTACGGCCGTATTTCGCCGTGGCGTAAACGGTTACTAACGGCCGTAATGTGGTCGGATATTGTAGTATTCGACCGTATACGATCGTATATGGCACGATGCCAACCGACCGTAATACGGTGTATACCAAACGGCCGTAAATTGTGGCCAAACGGCCGTGTACGACACAAGTTGATCGACCTGGGAGTTCGTTCCCCACAAAATTGGTTCCTAGTTGATTGACTCTCAATTCGTTCCCCACAAAATTCGTACTAATTGGTGACTAATTTGATAAACAGATGATTTTCAACAATCAGTTGTTTTATTCAAGAGTAATAAAAGAAACAAGAAAAAAAAGTCATTTAATAAGTTTTGTCTTCGACACGCGTCTGCGTTTAATCACGAGCTGCATATCAGTGATCAATCCACCCTTATGGTCATTAAGAAGGAGCTCAAGATTCTCGTTAATAGCATCGTTCACCTTCTTTCGTTTGCTCAATTGAACTCCCGACTCTGCGGGCTTGTGATGCTGATATTTGTGCTCTTCACGCAATAACTCGATAAAGTTGAAGATGTAAATAGGAGCATTTCTCAGAGCATAGAGAATATCAGTAGTGAAACTAATTCATTACTAAGAAAGCACATCATATATACGTATATGCAAAGTGCTCTACGCAACAATCAATTTTCTTATATTTGTTTCTAATTGTTTCTGGACAGGGATGGACTAATTGGGGGGACGAATTGAGATTCAATAAACTAGGAAAGAATTTTATGGGGGGACGAGTTGAGTTAATTGGTAATGGGGACCAACCGAGAGAATCCCCGAATATCAGTAGACTAATGACTTGAATAAAATCAAATGATCGGACTTATTTTCGAAATGTTGTAAATGCACAAACGGATCTAAATAATGATTTGAAAAGAGAATTTCATTGCCTATAGGAGTTTTTGTTTATCTTTTTTTCAAAATAAAACTGATTCCTATATTCTCGCAGATTTAGTTTGCCGAAAACAAATCGAAGTTAATTTTTCATGTTATTTGCTCTATTATTCAACATAATTGCTAGTTAAAGTAAATGAATAACAAACCGATCCTCCAGACGTTGCCAATTAGTTTTATCATCAAAGATTCTCGTAGGAAATAAAATTCTCTGCTCAAGTCATTGTTTGGATTCCTCTTCAAGCTTTTTTGTTTATTGACATATAATTATTCAAGGTTCACGTTCCTTAACATGGTTACTCATGTTTGAAACCTAGGTAAATATTATTCGTTCAAGCAAATAAAAACACACATGAACATTATTTCTTTTTAATGAACGTCTTATCCAATATTATTCAAGGCGTAATAATTGTCGTAATCGATGTCGAAATAATTCCTACAAATAAAAATTAAAAGAAGAAAAAAGATACAAATCAAATAATTATTAATGATAATGTCAATACTTCATTTGCCAATCGAATTTGTTCTAAAATATAGTCGTTCGTCGGATCACGGTCCATTATAGCAGATTCAGTTGCTTCACCATCATTTGAATTTGAATTCCATAATAAATATTCTTGCGGTAATTCGTTCGGCAAAGTTCGTTTACCCCAATTAGCTAAAATATTCGTTTAAACACACGTTTCTCAAAACAAAAAGAATCGTTACCGCCAAAACATGAATGCCCGAATCGGCCACATAGATTGCTAAGAGATATGGATTGAACAGGTTGAGGAAATTGACAGAAAAGTAAACTTGTTAAAAGAAGAAGGCCGATGGAAAAACGAATACGATCAAGGATAAAAGACGGTGAATTCATAGTTCTACAAAAGCAGAAATATTGTAAACTATCGTTCATTTTCTCTTATTCACCTCTTGACTTTTTTTTAATAACTATGTCTCTTTCGTGTTTCAACTCTCTCTGGTCTAAGTAATAGTCAGGCAGAAAAGTATGTAGCTACTCGTTTACAAAAAAAGAGAAAGAAAACACGAAAGAAAAGTCGCCACCCACATATATTCTACTTTTTTTCTATCTCGTGAGACAAAGTTTTTCTCCTTTAAGGTGTCGGATACAATGCCTATCAAACTATTGCAATCTATATGCAAAAAAAAATTAATGTGTACTTAATTTGCGTAATTTCATTTTCTTCTATTGTCAATGTTTGACAAATAAAGATAGGAAATTAAAACAAGAAGAAAAACGCAGCGGCTCCCTTGTCAAGAAAAATGATCTTAAAGTAAATCATGTTTGGTGGGACTGAATTTCGAAATGAGCATGACTTATGTTAGTTTCATGTTCTCAGTCACGAGATAGTGAATAATAAAACGAAAAACATGATAAGTCTTTTTCTAATAGTTCATTTGATCAATAGCAGCGAATTAGATTATAATTAAAATCGATGGCAATTCTTAGAGAAAAGTTATTCGAATCGTCTTTTTTTGTCTAGATTAAAATTATGTTTTATGATTAGAACATTGCTATAATTGACTTTTTCAAGTTATGTGAATCATCGCTACATGATTTTTATTCATATACTATTAATTAGATGTTAAAAAATGAATGAACTTGTTGATTTAATAGTGCCCATTAATTCTTTTTTTTCTGTTTATAAATACATTTCGAGTTTTATAAATTAGCAATTTGGCATGTTGACTTAAAATAAGCTTACACATGCCCGCTTTGAATTTTTTCATGAGTATACAATTATATGAAGTCAGAAAAAAATACAATCGTTATTTTCGATAGGAATAGAGTGATTTAATTAACTAGTGAACAATGAACCAATACGAGTTTCGTTTTCTTTTTGTTCTAATTTTCATATAATTGCAAAAATTTAATGATTCTAGTAATCAATAATTTATTTCGAGCCATGATATAGAGAACGATAGGCGAATGAGGTGTTTTATCTATGTTAAGCACCAAGGGAACAATGCTTTTCGCACTTCTGACTAACACTAGCCAAGTTTATAGATATGGTACTGTGTACTATATGTTTATGTTCGCTTAAATTTGTTTTTCATATTCTCTAAGTTTCTAATCATTGATGCGGAAGAAATCATCTGGATAAAACTTTCCCTCGCGCCAAATAGGCATAATCGTAACGGACCATTTACGAAGAATAACGACGATTTACATGATTCAGCATTACGATCATTTATCTCTGCGATGTGTACAACAAGAAAAAGCTCGTTAACTGTCTTTCGCATATGATGGTGTTGTTCTATATACAATCAGGAATATACACGATTGTTATAAAGCAGCGTAGGGTTATGCATACGGAATGCTCAAGGACATATACAGACTCTGTAAATATCGACCAGGTTAGGTATGCCATCGTCAACAGCGATTGTTTGACATTCATTCAAACCAGAATCTAATTATTTCGATTGTCATTGCAATAGTGCAGATCAACAAGTAAAATGTTCTCTTAGCATCGAGGCAAGTACTTATGTGTAAGTTTTTTCATAGACCAATAGTTCTTCACAGTGATAGACTAGAGCTAAAATTCATTTGAAATGAGCGTCTTTGAGAAGTTCTATAGTGTTCATCTACTATTTTACGACGAACTGAAAAAATTCTTTCGACGGAATTTTACTAAATGCAAAATTTTATATTGACCAGGCCTCGGTGTATAAACGTTGCTGTAGGATGCATTGACAGGAAACCATGCAAAGCTTGAGTGTATTCATATTGTGAAGAAACTTTAGTATTTCCTATTTAGTAAACAATAATGTTATGATGTATAATTGCTTTTCCAGATGTGTACATTTGTGAGACTTGAAAGAACATTTTTATTTCTGTCATAGTTGAAATTATTGAATAACAGAAAGAGAGAAAAATTTTAAAAAAATTCACCTCCACTAATAATCGTGCACTATCAAAAATAATTATTTACGTTGTAATAATACCGGTGCGAAATGCTCAGATGTACAGCTGTAATCATTACCTAGCGTCATCTATAATGGAGACAAGAAAATGTATTCATTCTCGTATGGAAATACTCAAGATAATAACTAAAAAGTTTATTAAAATAAATTCTTTTTAATTTATGCCTTGGTTTGATAAAAATTGACGAAAGGAACTGAAAAATAAAACCTAATTGGTAGGTCTAATTAGCTTATAAATGGCCCAAAAGAAATAAAGAACACGAGAAATAAACGAGCGTAACTTAGTTAGTCTTAACAGTCATCATTCTTCATCGTATTTTTGCTATTTCTGGCATATTCTGTGTTGCACAAACATATACTCCTGCATTTTAGACTTTGACAAAGTGCACACATTACGAGAATATCTTATTGATAGGGGTATTTTTTTGCATATTTATCTTCCTTTTTTGGATTCATAATACATCAACACAATAAATCACGTTATAATTTTTTTCTCATTCATAACCTTTTTTCTTGCCACTATACAAGTCATTGTTTTTTATTTCTTTTTTTCTCTCCGTGTATCAGCCTTTATTGTTAACTTGCTTGTCTTTTCAATAAATGATAATTGAGAAGAACCGAAACAATAACAATAAATAAGATTAATATACCCATAAAATTACAAATTATATCATACTCTATAGATAACTAGTTTATCGATTCTAGATACTTGAAAGGCTATTATCTTTGTTCACTTTCTTTCAAATTCTCTTTTTCTTCTTCTATTGTATTGTCAAAGTAATATTGCAACAATTCGAATATGAGTCTGCTATGTGCGTATTTTATGATAGTGCCATTCTGTTCTATATATTTCTTTTGCGGCTATAATACAACAGGAAAAAGAAGACAGATTACTGCGAAGTGCGAGAGTGGCCTTTTGTCCACATTAAAGAAGGAGGAAAGAAGAAAGAAAAGAGCACGATGAAGGAAATAAGAACGAGCAATGACTGGTAGACGTATTTCACCAGGAACTTTACCGGTATTCTTGCGCGCAAGTTTTTACTATAGCTAACCATGTAAATGCCTCGAGTCATTATAGTGTAGTTGTACTGTTCGTATTTTTTCCGATTAAAAGTCATTTTCACAAGTGAGAGGGAGGAAAAAACAAGCCGCAAAATAATAAAAAAAGAGTATGTTTATTCAATAAATATGTTTCACTGACGTTCTGTTTTTCTCTTTGCATAGATAGAATCTTTTGGGATGTTTATATATGCGTGTGTGTATTAGTTGATTTCATCTAGATAATTATAGTTTTTAGTCAATTGAAATTATTCGCAAGGTTTTGTGCCTAGGCAACAAAACACTCACTAACAATCTGTTACTTCATCATTAAAATTGTTTTTTCCTGTTTTTCTTTAACTGAAGGTAAATTAATACTTTCTTTTTCTTCTTCTAAGATTAACACTCGATCGCCGAAAAAAAGGATGATGGCGTCGGTATATTTGTTATTATTTTTTTTGTCATAATTCAGTTTGACACATACATTTCTAATCACTCATCTAATAACAACAACGACAACAGCAACGAAAACGTATGTGCCTTTCATCATTAACAACTTCACCCTGTTCGGCGTCATCTACTGGTACGTACTGATTAGTCTATTTTGAAATAAACAATTAGAAGAAATATTTTCCTTCTTTAGATTCATCATCATTATCCGGAGCAGCATCGAAAAGAAACGATATGATGGAAAATAATTTGCAAGAGGATTTCTCTTCAGAGGATATGCTTGTAGCTAAAAATTCTATGCCTGAAGATGATCCAAATGGTAATACCTTACATGATGCTAGAGAAATTCGTTGGGGACCTCAACATGCTGGTGCGAAATTACTTGCTAGCCAATATACAAAAGGTAATGGAGGAAAAATAAATATATAAGCCTATATTTAACTTATTATTGTTATTATTATTATTATTATTATTATCCAAATAATGAATAAAGATTTTGTTAGACACAGAAATTTATAGTTCTTTTGGGAAAACTTTACATGAATAACTATGAAAATCATAATCGTGAGTAAATATTCCATTTGAATAAACTAATATTTAATTGTTGATTTTTTTATTTGATTCCTTGTTTGCGAAAGAGACCTTTTTACTTGTATTATCGAATATCATTGTTTTCTGTATTTAGAAAAACGTTTTCAAGAAATCATCTCCATTATTCTATGCATTATATTTATGATCTATAATTTTTTCTTTATCTGTCGTTATTTTGATGTGAGAAATTGCTATCTTATCATTCCTTCGGCTTGTAAGTATAACCATAAGATGTTCTATGTTGAATAATTCGTAAAAATCTGTTTTTATTTTTCTGTCTAGTACTAGGTATTCTAACAGCAGACCTAGCTTCAGGCATTGTTCATTGGTGTGCTGATACATGGGGCTCAGTTGATATGCCATTTATCGGCCGAAATTTTCTACGTCCATTTCGAGAACATCATATTGATCCAACATCAATAACACGCCACGATTTTGTCGAAACTAATGGCGACAATTTTGCAGTTACCGTTCCCTATCTTTTATATATGGCCTACAAATTTACATATTGGAATGATACCGATCTACGAAAAATATACAATTTTGAAGTTTACATGTTTCTTCTAGCAATATTTGTCTCAATGACCAATCAAGTAAATAAATTCGAATCGCTTTCATAGTGACAAATATTTTTTGTTATTAGTTTCACAAATGGTCACACACTTATTTTGGCTTGCCTAGTTATATAGTTTTTCTACAACGTTATCATGTCATACTACCTCGTAAACATCATCGACTACATCACGGTATGTGTACTGAAAGTTGATCAGCTTAACTTTTCGTACTCGGATCTATGTTTGAAGAAAAAAAAAACAGTCAGCACGAATGTAAGCTACTTTTAACGAGATTTCGATTTCAGCTTGTTCTATTGGTACCGAGTTCAACAAAAGTTCTTCGCTAGTAGTAACACACAATTACAGTTGGACTAGCATAAAATCATAATCAAGCGAGTCCGAGAAGTATATTCATAAGAGACTTCCAGTATAGATATACGACTATTAGAACCCAGTAATTTTATCCGAGCAGAAGGATACAGTTCGTTGACTTGATAAATTTTCAATGATCATATTGATCTAGTAATGAAAAAAATTCTATTGGCCAGATAAGATAGCATCGATTTTTTTTTATAAATGTTCGAATTTTAACACGATTCTATTCTATTTATTTAGTCGTACCTCATGATACTTATTTTTGCAGTAAGTGGCTTATTAAAATAAATCAATATGTTTTTTTCTTTCTATTAACATTTATTTAGTTACAACCGGCTGGTTGAATTGGCCACTTGAGATGATTAAATTTTGGCCATGGCTTGAATCCATCGTAGAAACATATACAGGAGCAAAACCCCGCTCAGATGATTTCGCTTGGGCACAAAAGACCGAAAAAGTTCATTGCTATTAGCAATAGTTTCTTTTCTTAATAATTATTATTATCATCTATTCACATAGTCATAAAGCAAGTGCGATTAATCAGAAAATATCGCTTCTTCTTTCTTTCTTTTTTGTTTTGTTATAGTTTCTCAACTTTGCGCAATGTCTTTTTGTTTGTTTGTTTATTCACTTAAACCCACCGCTTTTTTTTTCTTTTTCTTTTTCTTAAAAAATTATCATTATCACTTTTTTTTGTTTGTCATTTTTGTTGCATCTGTGATGACTATTTGTGTGCGACGAATAGAATGAATGAATCCACCAAGCGATACAAAATAAAACAAAAAATCAAGAAATCGAGAAAAACCAAACGTCCTGTTGAACACAGCACACAATCGTCAGATAATGAACGAAATAAATAAAGCCGGATTTCTATTTGAACAACCCGGTATCATAAGATTATTGTCATTATTTATCCTTTACATGTGTTTTCTTTTTTTTGCTTGTTTCTCATTTCGTGTCTGTTGTTATTTTTTCTTTGCACAAAAAAAACAACGAAAAATAAAATAACAATAGAAGCATCTTTTTCTTTTCGACCAGACAATCTATAGATATTATAGATATGAGTGCTAATAAAAATGAATGCCTCGTATTTCCTGTTCAACAAATTATGTCCACATCAGTTGCAGCCATGTGTACAGCTTTATTAATGGTAGAAAAATCATAATCAACATGCAGATATATAGACTTCTAATCGCTTGTCTTTTTCTAGACGCCATTCGATGTTGTCAGAATCAGACTGCAATCACAACATCATCAGCTAGCGAAAGGTGATTGTTTCGTATTTCGTAATGGACTTGGTGATCATATGTGCACTTGTTTTAATGGGCACGAAACCGTACCCTGGTATAATCGATCAATACCAGGAAAATATTCTGGTACACTTGATGCATTGTTTAAAGTAATTTATTCTTGAATTTTTATTCATTTTATTTTTTTCAACATTTTAGATAACACGAAATGAAGGTATCAGATCGTTATGGTCTGGATTACCGCCAACGCTAGTTATGTCTTTACCAAATACCATTATTTATTTTACTGCATACGAGCAACTGAAATGTTTCATGGGCTATAAGAGAGATAATTTAAATCCAATTGTGCCCGGCATCGCTGGAGGTTCCGCGAGAATCTTAGCTGTGATGTTTACAAGTCCAATTGAATTAATCAGAACGAAGAAAATGGCAGCAAAATTATCCTATACTGATTTACATAAAATCTTAAGAGATTCAGTAGAATTGAATGGTTTTCGCACACTATGGAGAGGACTTGTGCCGACTCTTTGGAGAGATCTACCGTTCAGTAGTAAGTTTTAATCGATATTTGAAATTTCGTTGAAATGAAAATCTCGTACCTAAAAAATGTTATGAAGTAAAATTTTGTTGAATTCTTGTAAACAAAAAAATATGAACTAGTCTAGGTTGGCATAGTATCTGATTAGACAGCTACGACAAAGATTGATTTCCAATGGGACTATTAATCAGTCGAACGGGGACTGATTCTTGTCTTTTGGAAAACAATCGATCATTCAAAAAAAAGGAAATGAATCATTCGGACTGCTCTATAAAAAGAAAATCTACATTCAAATAATTGTTTCATGTATCAATTGAGATATTTTATCGAGAAAACGAAAACATAAATCACCATTTAAGATTACTAAAAACAAAATATTCGAATTTTTTTTTCTCTGCAAATCTGACAAGGGAATATCGTTTGATGAAAAATTGTTGTTGTCGGCAAGCTGATCAGAATTGTTAAATTTTTTTTCTTCGGCAGTTTTGATTGGTCTCAAGTCTAGAAAAATGACTCTAAACTATTATTCTACTAAATCACAAAACAGAACTTCTTCTGAAATTGTTGACCTTATCTATGATCTCAGTAAAATGCATAATTTACCTTAATTTCATTTTGTTTTTGTAAATTCAGTACAATTAATTTATGCGATTCATTGCTGACAACTATTAAAATGGAAGTACACCTTTATAGTAGGTAAGAGTCATTAGTCAGGAGTTGAGAATGACCTTAGTTTTCTTTTCTATAAACTGTCGATGGGGGAAGTAGGCTAAATGTCACTGTAATCAACTTATTGGATTCTGCAAAGTAGATCAAAAAAGGGAAATATGCACAGGGGAACCTATACTCATGAGATTGCAGATCAATTTTAAATCAGATCTATAGTTAAGTTACGATGATCATGGCCACTAGTGATTGTTTGTGCATCCGTCAAGCTGTCTGTATCAATCATATGTCGAAAATATTCATAACTATGCCTAATTTCTTTAGATGATCTTATTGTTTACAAGGTCGACCGTCATTTAGTTCATTATTTTACATCAAATGTTGTACGCTTTTCGATACTACCTGATGCAATTGATTTCACTGCGTTCGCTATGCTAAATTTATGAATGTTGTATTGGTTTTTAGTTTATTTTGAAACCATTTCCCTCATTGTCTTATCCGAAGCCAATGTTGATAATTATTAATTAGCGTATTTTATTTTAGTTTTCTATTGGTCTGCTTACGAACGATTAAAAGGTAAGTGTTGCATTGTTAGTTTGGCTTTTCGTCAAGAATAAATCAATTATTTTCAGTATATATTCTGGAACAGTTTCATGCAACGCCAACTTTAAGTGCATTTTATTCTGGTGCAACCGCCGGTATGATACTGAAATTTAGGTCTGTACTTTTAATGATGTTTTATTTGAAATCAATTAGGTGCGCTAGCAGCCATTCTTACACATCCATTCGATACAATCAAATCAATTCGTCAAGTTCAATTAGGTAGTAATCAATCACAATCAAACGAAAGCACACTTCATATCCTTCAACGAATGTTACAAACACAAGGCATACGTAGTTGGTATAAAGGTAAGAAAGAAAAATATTGTTTATTCTTTTTAATATTTTTTTTTTGCTTTTATATGAAGGCCTTGTTCCACGCTTATTGAAAGTTGCACCAGCATGTGCGATTATGATTTCAACAATTGAATTTTTCCGTCAAAATATATTTATATGAAACGCGTTAAAGTTTTTATTTCGTGATTCATAGTAAACCAGTTGTTTTCTAGTTATTTAATACGAATCCTATTTGTTGTTGCTTTTTTTCTTTTGGAATAAAATTTATATCGAATTAAAATTCTAAATCTTGTCAAATTAAGATTAAAATTTTGATCTTATTCTAATCCGAAGATTAAAGAGATATGATATATGATGAGTCATGGATTATAAAAGTCATTATTTTTTTCTTCAAACTGTTGTCTGTCAGTCATTGATCATGATTTATTCTACTAGAATTTTACTAATGAACTCGTTTTACGCTTGAAGAAAACAAATCCATAAAACAATTGAAAATCTATGATTATCAAATCAAATATTGAACGAGTTACAGTTAATTAAATATGATTCTTTGCGTAGCGATCACTTGTCGTCATTTGAATACGATTTTTTCTTTGACGGAGAAAATAAATATTCATCTTACATATAGTAGATCAACAAATAATCTGTATTAAAAACTGAGAAAGATGCTCACAAATATGTTCAGCTTCTAATCTTATCGGTTTATTGTGTCATTATGAATGTGCCTCAACAATATGTTACATATCAACTTAGGCTTATCGAACTCAATGCACTGGTGTTCTGTTCAGTGAGTGAAAGCTCAATCAAACTCTTTCTTCTATTTCTCTTTTCTTTCGTTCTTTCTGCTGCTGCTGCTGCTATAACTGACACTGTTACCGCTCCCATTTCTGTATAATCTGCCATTGGCAACGGTATCGAGCTACATGTATCTATTTCTTTTATAGTATATTCGGTTCATAAATCAAGATGATCAGAAGGAAAGAAGTCGGTAATGTTCAATTCTGTATTAGATTAACTCTTAAACAGCAATATAGAAAGAGACGCACGGCGAGTGAAAATAAAAAGTAACAAGGAGACGCTGTTAAAGCGACAATGAGTATAGCATCTTATCAAAAATGGACGATTAACACAACGATGATGAAAGTAGGTGAGGGAAGAAAACGACTCGATCGGCGAGCGAGAATGAATTTTTAGTGAACACAACACCTCGACTACTGTTGCTGTTGCTACTTGGAGAGAGAGAGAGTGCGAGAAGAAAAAAGTGATTACCGCGCGGCTCGAGCAAAGGAGGGGGGCCGTCGCACGATGTGTATTAGAATTGATTGCGATTTGTATGTATGTGTTTGACACAAACGCACTACCACCTTCATCACTACTCGAAATCCATTTCTTCCTTTTATTTTCTTCTCCTTCTCCGCGCCATCTCAACCGATTAAAGTTATAGCTATGTCTTACCAGAAGAGACTAATAGATATAGATATATTCATTTCTTTGCTTTTAACTATGCTCATTGGTTGGGTCAATAGAAGTGGTACACAACGGTAATCCAATACTTCGTATAGCAGGATAATGATTCCAATGCAGAAAGATAATAAAACAAGAAGGATAGACGCACTGACTCTTGGCCGTTTTTTCTTTTCACCTGAATATTCTTTTGCGCTACTCTCTTGTTCTTATATTCTACCAAAAGATTAATGATAGCTTATCGCTCTAGATGTTTAAATTTGCTGTCGCTTTTACTCGTTGACAAGACGCAAATATTATTTCTTTTGTTGTTAAAGTAAGGAAGTTTTTTTCTTTCTTTTATTACTATTATTGTTATTATTGTATATTCTTTTTCACACGCGACAATAAGTAGTAGTAGTAGTAGTAGTAGTAGTAACAGTAGTTGGACGACGATAATCAAAGTTGCCATTATCCTAATTTTCATGCGTTCGTCTCTCGTCATGGTGAATGCGTGTGAAAAAACAATCGTTTGTTCTTCTACTTCTCTATCTGTCACGCTAGTTAGAAAATAAATGTATTCGATTGTCAAATATATATAAAGGATAATCGATAAGACAGATTTTTAATTTCGTCTTTTCGTTTTAATATTAAGTGCAAATAAATAATTTGAAGATATCTCTAAAGAGAAGGGAAAAAAATGAATCGTTGTTCTATAAACATTGACACGTCAAGATTAGATGAGATAATACGCAAGTAGCAGTTTTCGTTCTTTTTTTTTTAACTAAAATGAAAACACTCGAGAAAATAAAAGAGCTTATCGCGAGGATTCACATGTGTGAAAAACAAAACAGGTAGAACTCATAGATGGCGTCGTTTTAGACATATTTAATTTTCCCCTTTCATCAGTTATTAAAATAAGAAAAAGAATAATATTAATAATATAATTCTCCTGTATAAGTGTGATATGCACCAGTTGTTGTCACACAAAATAAGTATATGTATGTACGTATGTATGTATGTATGCATGTTGTCTGTCAGATCATTCTTGTCATGTCGAACAAATTGAAGCAAATCAATCAAGCGACTATGACGAGTGGCCACCTTCTTTTCTTTTCTTTGTTACTTGCTAGCTTATATTGATGATATTCGCTTTCTTATTTCGTTCTTATTTCATTGACGAGCACCAGCCGTGCACATGCACATATATAGTACAGGCACCAGATTGTCGTCTTCAAAAAAAAAGAGAAGTTAATCTCTTTCTCCTATTGATTTGAGACGTATGTGTGTTAGTTGCGTTTTTCCTTTCTTTTTTTTTATTCTTATGTGAGTGGAAATCGAACCACCGCCATCATCATCATCATCATCATCATCGCTTCTTCTATATCGTATACATCAACTAATCCATCCATCCAAGACAAAAGCAGATGCACAAGTGAAAAGAGAAGGCTAATCGCTACCTTTCTTTTTCGTTCTCGATCATTACCGATTACGATATTAACAAACTGGTGGAACTATTTTTAGTGATACAATTTATTCTCGTTATTTGATTTTTGTGTTTCTTTTTGGTCAAATAATTGTCATAAAAAACTGTAGCAGGTAATCCATGTTCGTTACTCGTATGCATATGAAATTAAAGAAAATATCGTTTGCCAGCTAGCGAACGCAAGTCGATGTGTGCGTAGCTTTTTGAATAATTTAGAGAGTAAGAATAAAACAAAATGGAAAAAAAAGAGAATTAAACAAAAGTCCGGTCTGTCATATTCATTTGTTATGTTCATTTTTCTTCGAGCCATAACGTTGCGTGTTTTAATCTTTCAAAGTTGTAGTCTATTGCAAAATTGCTCGCACACATAAATTTGTCACCTCTTTTTTTTACTACGCACTTCCGCCATCAACTTTTCACACTGTGATTAGCACACACTAGGATTTTACAACAACGACTACCTCTCTTCTTATTGCGTTTGCTTTATAAGTGTCTTCAGAATGAAAATTCATTTTTTTAATGTCTTCCGGCTGAAGCATATATGTATGTGTTAGTTGCTATCTTTAATTGCAGAATAAAGTGAAAAGAAAGAGCAATAAGAAAATTCTTCAAACGCTTTGCGCTCACTTTCTCTTTAACCACTACTATTTTTTTTCAAAGTTCTTTCAAGCACATTTCCGTCCCTCTACCTATTCTCAGCAAGGAGCGCAGCGTAACACACTATGATGTTGTTATTGGGATAATCGTCGAGCGTTTGGTTGAAGCGTTCAAATTTTCCTTCTTTATTGCGTCTTGCTACTCCGACTCGGCTCCTTTCCTCTCTCTCTCTCTCTCTCTCTCACTCTCGTTTTTTTAAAAGTGAGAAATAATGCATCCGTATGTCAACTTTAGTTAAAACATACTTCTTTCGCCCTCTCTCTCCTCTTCTTATTTTTATTCAAGATTCTAGACGATAGAGAGAGAGAGAGAGAAAGAATGGCATCAGCCGGCTTCGTCTTCATTTCGAAATCACGGCCTCATTGTTTGCCATTGTGATTAACACTCTTAAAGAAATACCATAGAGTTTAACCTCACACGAAATATCACAATGTCATCACGCAGCCTGTTCAATCCGGCATGTGAGTGTATAAATCTATCTATCTTTCTATCTATTTATTTCTTCTTCTTTTTTGTTCGCTATGAAATTTTATTGGGTGTCGACATAACGATTGAAAAGCTATTATCATTCAATAACAGTTGTTACTCATCACAGTGGATGAGGCGAAGCGGCTAGTGAAATTGAATAGGGTAGTGTAGCAATACTTTATCTCGCTAACGAGAGGAATTGAGTAAAGCAATAGCAATCGCATTTGTGCTTGCACGCCTGTCCTATTGATTTAAGACACGGAAGAATATGTTGACAGATCGATACAATGTTAAAGAATAAGAAAAAATTAAGAAGACTTTATGACGTTTGTCAATTTACTCTTTGGTGGCGTCTTCTTCTTCTTCGATCTCTCTCTCTCTCTCTCTCTCTCTATCTATCTATCTATCTCGTTTGCATTCATACGATTGGATGCTAGCTCATACATATACATAGTAGCATAGTTACGCTTGGCTAACGTTGTGCAATAAAACGGGAGCGAGCGAATCAAGATAAAACAAATTATTTGACAAAAATGAAAAGAGAGAGAGAGAATGAAAAAACACGATATATAGGCAATGATCGATATCTTGTTTTATTGCAATAATCACTTATCAATATAATGTAAGAGAAACGAGACGAGAAAAGAAAGCAATTGGTGAAAATTATCATTATCGCAAGACGATGTAGTAGGTGTCCTTATTGATTTGTTGGCAAGGTTTTTCCTTCTTCTCGCTTTCGCGTTTTAACTGGTTGATGGTCTCGGTTCATTGCGGCTTGAGTGTTACGAAATATTGACTAATAAAAATGATGTTGAGAGAAGAAAAGGTGTCATTTACAAAGCCTCGAATATGTTCGACGTCAATTGATTGGTTGTCAATATATTTATACGAGAGAAAAAGAGAAAACGATAGCGAAAAGAACTAGGTCTTCTCCCCGATCACATTCGTATATCATATCTATCTTCGTTCGTTTTCGTTCTTCTTCTTCGTCGTTGAAGCGCGAAGAAGAGAAAAAGGATTTGTTAATTGAAAAAAAGAGAAAAAAAGAAGAAGAAAACTGACAGACTCAAGTAACAACAGACAGTCCACTCAAACGTTTTTTTCTCTTTTAACTTGATCTTACTTCATCGCTTCTTCTCTTTTTCTTTTCTTTTCAACTTTTGTACTTAAACTTTTCAATCAAAGAAGGAAAAATCTCAAAGGAAAAGAAAAACTAAATGGTTTCTCGCCGTTTGGATAAACTTTCGGCAGGTAAATATGTGCTACATTAATGAAAATAAAAATGAAAACTATTCATACTCCAATCAATAGAACGAATGATTAGTGTATCGAATAAGTAGAACATATTTAATAAAAGACAATAGATATAAATGTGTGAAACTTCATTTACTTTTTATTCTCTTTGTTTTCTAAAGGTCTGGCGTTAAGCAATAAATTTTTGCCGGTCCACTGTGTGGTTGCACGAGACGAGTGTCCACAACGTGTAATACAAGATGGTTTTGTAATTGTACCGGCATATACAAAATTTCATGAAATTGTATCAGTGGTTTTACGTTCTATGGAAGCTGATGTTGGCAAAATTGAACAAGATGAAAGAGCAGATGGTAAGAAAGAAAGAAAGAAAGAGTTTTTCTAATTTATTTATTAGATTTAATAGAAGCTTTTAGTTTTTCTTCCCATGTTTGTCTCCTAAAAGAGACACATTTCAACTAATAATTATCAAACGATTCGAGTTCATTTAATGAGAAATTTATGATAGTTTTATTGACTATTCTATTGTTTATCTATGATGAAGCGATCGTCGGTTTTTGGTGGTGTTTAAAATATATTATGAAAAAGAATAATTCTTTCTACATAAAGAGCAGGCCAAAGTGGCTTTATAGAGACTCTCCACGAATATTTATATATATATTTATATGAAAGAGCTCTTCAACGATTAAAATAACTAAAACATCTATAATGTTCATTTATGATCTTCTAAAGAACTATTTATTGTCATGGCAATCATTTTAAAATAAGTTATCATAGAAGTGTTAGTGTACTGTTCGAAACTCAGTCGTATACTAGGAACTAGAATAAATATCTTTTAGTCACATCTCAATGGAAACTACAAGATCTAAATATGTTCGATATGATATTAAGGTTATGCGAGTAAGGTGTTAATATTTCTATGAGCTATAATAATAGAAGAATAAAAAAACGCTGTGATGACAATCCTTGAGGTTCGAACAATTTTGTTGATGTAATAGAAATTTTTATTGACTTGATTCTTATCTTATGATTATGAAAGTTCGCTTTCGAATCGATGAGTTTTGATTGATCGATCTGTAAGAAGAAAAATATTAAGGTGTTTCTTTTTTCTTCTTCTTGTTGAGTCTGTGTCAATTTAGAAGCCCTAAAAATGCTTTACATGTGTCGAATCATTTTTGATTTGAAGCTTTATTGATTGTGTACGTCTTCGTGACCTATTAATACTCTTCAAATATTGCGAACTATAACATTTTCAGTAGCACTCTGCCATCGCGTCCTCGGAAAACTATGTTATGAAATTCAGCTAGGAATTTTGAACAAAGACAAATATGAATGAGAGTTCCTATAAGTCGGAATTCGAAAATAAGTTTTTCGAGAATTTTAACAGCGATTATTTAATATTAGAAACTCTTTTCTAAATCTTTATGATTCATCATGACCGATATAGTCTCGCGTAATGAATGATTTCATGCTTGACAAATGTTTTCTTGTTATTCTTGATTATTATTTTTGTAGACCTTAGTAATAAACTGGCCAAAAGTACGAGATATCTTTCAATGAACTTTTTTTTCAGGTCAAATTTTGATAAAAAATTGGAATCCATTGCCTATTACAACCGTAACTGAAAATCGAACGGTAACAGTTCAAGATATCTTGGGCGATCTTATGAACGTCGCCATACTTAAAATTCGAATTTCCAAGTAAGAACTTTTAGAAAAGTAATAACAGCAACGAGAACCTTTTTTTTACAGGTATTCAAGTAAATTAGAAGATAAAAAAGCCGTACGTTTATTAAAACAACTGATGCCTTTAGTCAATAATGATGAACAAGATAAACATACGGTATGTGAAAATATTGATTTCATAGAAATGACTTGATGAGTTAAATTTTATGTTTTCTTAGCTAACTGGCAGATCATTTCAAATAATGCACGACGATATTGAAGATCATGATAATAGACACGAACAAACTTCACCATTAAAATCTACAACAAGTCCTAATGGTTATTCATTAGCATCGTCCAATTCAAACACAACCGACGGGTAAATAGAAAAGAATGTTTTTTCTTCTTCTCTTTTTTGACATCTATTGTAATATTAAAATAGTGATAATACGCCATTGAATCTTTCAAAAAAACAATATTCATCAACACTACAACAAATTAATTCCAATAAATCTTATATTAATTATCCATTTGCTAGCCTTTTATCATTTGCTCAACAACAGTATGACCCAACACCAATTAATTCGTCGCCAACAATAAAAGATTATGCATACAATCGTCGGCAACGTGAACGTACAACATTCGATCCACATGAAGAAACACCACGTTTATTGCAAATATTTACTGATACAAAACATCCAACACGTTATCAAATAGCATCTATCTGTGAAAATCTTAATGGTTTACCATGTCGAAAAGGTTCGTCGGATTTTATTTTCGAGTTCGGCAATTTCTTGAAATATTCCCCTTTGTTGTAGGAAAAAAAGCTCTTGAACCTTATAATATTCAATATTGGTTTAAGAATGCTCGCGCCGCATTAAAACGTAAGAAACGTCGTTTTGTTACTCCAGACAATTCAATACAACCACCACCACAACAACAGCAGCAGCAGCAGCAACAACAAGCATATAATTTATCATCGCCGAATCAAATGAATAATCATGATGAACAGAATCATCCATCGATAAAATGTGAACTTGATTCGTCTGATGAAATTGATGAAGACCTTGATGACGACATTGATATTGATGAAAAACAAAAGCAACAAAACCATAATAATTATTATTTCAACTATTTACAAGCATTTGACATATCATTAACAGATAAGCAACGACAAAAAACAACACAATCCGACGAAAGTAACGATGATGATGATAATATGAGTTCGATAAGCGAACAAACACCACCAACACAGATCCTATTAAATTCAACAAAGATTTCGAATACAACAACATCATTTGATTATAATCGTTCACGACGTAACCGAATATTCATTGATCCGACATCTGAAGTGCCCAAATTAGAACAATGGTTTGCTATTGAAACACATCCCGATCATATATTAATCGAACGTATTTGTTCCGAATTAAATGAAGGTGAATATCGAACAAAATTTCCTAAACTCGAATCAAAACATATACGTTTATGGTTTAAAAATCATCGTGCAAAAGTAAAACGTATATGTCGAATACAAACGCCCACTGTTAATAATAATAATACTAATGATTCATCAATTAAAACAGCTGAAACAACAGAGAAGAAAATGCACAATGTGTAATAAAATAAAAAAAGGAACAGGAAAAACTAACATTTCTTCTTTCCATCTGTGATGCTTTTTGTTTTCTATTTTTCTTTCCAATACACTGCTGATAGACTGTTCACAATTATATATTGAAATCACATTCACCCCACATACACTCCGTTGCATATTGTGATTATTTACATATTCTATATGTCTTCTTATAACATGTGAATTCTCTTCTTCTTTTTTTTGTTCTTCTTGCCTTGGATAAATCTTGTATTAGTATTTCTCTTAATATTCAATTTTGCCATGGTTTCTTCTTTCTTTTTTTTGTCTTTGCTTGTTGTTTTTTTTTTGTTGTTTATTATTATTATTTTTTTTCCTGATAATGATTGAAAAAAACACGTATAAATATGAATATATATATATGTATTATCTTGAATCAGATATCTGTACTTGAAGCATGCAAAGAACAGATGCACCAGTTTGCATGCGACATGTTTTAAATCGTATTGAAATAAATATTAAACCGTATGGTTCATTTGATAAATTCGTATTAGAAAATAGTCAAGCGATGAGTAAGCAACACAAAATTTTCATCAGACTGGTTCGACAAAAAACAAAAAGGGCAAAGTTCAGTCATGATGAGAGTTTAAGTATTATGAAATGTCACATCATTTTGACGTTGACAAAAACAATGGTCTTCATTTCATATGTCATACGAAGATATTGGCAGTAAAGAGAATTAAATGTCTTTCTATACATGAAAATAAAAGACATATCCCAATATTGTGACAGATACTTACAATTTTTGCTCGTGGCTGTGCCCTTCTATCATCTAAGATTTTTCTATAATTAAAATATACATTATGTAATTTCTATTGTTTATTGTAAAAACATAAGTAAGGATAACCTTTTTCTTTGAAATAAAATTCTCTCGATTTTATTGTAGTAATATGATGACATCTAGTCAGATTTATTAATTTCTATTCGTATTGTTTTAGTAGAATGTCAAGGAGTCATTGAATTCTGATGGTTTATTATAATTAATTAGTTAATAATATTAATATGATAGATGCTGTTTCATTAAGACCATAGAATATTATTTTCTTTGTTAAAGAATCGACATTGGCGAGGAATATATTTACAAAATTGTTGATCGACGTTCTGTCCATGTCCTCAAAATCGCTAAAAAATCGATGATTATATGGCGGGATATTAGGGCGATGTATCGTGAGATCTTATCGCGATATAATCGTTCAAATTGCCGATTTTGTTTTTCAATTTTTAAGAAAAATTGAGACTAATTTACGGCTGCGTAACCAGCTTAGATTTCTCATGAAAAAAGGTACAAAAAGTAAGTGTTTTCAAGACTTTTGATATCTATAGAATGCGTATCTTCCTTATCCGTTGGAGTTTCCTGAGAGCGACTGATATACTATTGATCTTACTGTGCGTGCCAACTCGTTTTTTTTTTTATTACCGTAGAGCAGATTCAACCAGATGAACTTGCATTTTGGAATCATGAAATATACAACTGTACTATACTTACGTATATATGAGATTGTTGAATTTTTGAAGTGTATTCAATAAACTTTGTTACAACCACGAAAATGCTACTGAGAGTAAAAAATAGGGATGTAATTTTCCTGTTATTTTAAAATAAATATAAATAATTTATTTTGATAATTTCCATGTAAAAGTAAACTTGAATGATAACAATTCATATTTACATATAAAAAATATTTCTAACTAAATTTCATTAAAATACATATTATCGCAAAATTATTTAATCTAAAACAAAATAAATGTGATTTATATGTATCTTTATATATAAATATTTTCTATAATCTATATTTAACAACGTTAATTATGGAAAAAGTTTTTATTTAATATAGTCATAAATTCAAGTATACGAAGAAATTGACATCTCCTAGTGCGTAATATCATAATCCCGTTACACCCGGTAACGACTTTTTCTCCGGCTAAACATACTTTATAAGCATTCGGTGTATTACCCCCAAGGTATCCACTTTTATATAACTATATGTTTTAAGTTGATGAATTTGAGTTGCTTTGGGATATTTCCCTAAAGCGTAACAACTTCAATATCCTAGAAGAAATACAACAAAAAAACTCAAATTCGCATAAGATGCTCAATTCGAATTTGAATATAATTGATGCATGTACTGACCAATAACACTTCGGAAAAACTTAAGGTACAGATATGGCTACAGGAAAAAGGAAATAATATAATTTTATCTGAATTGTATTTTATATATTTTGAATTTAGACATGAATATTACTGTAAGGCTGAAACGCATAACATAAACTATGATTCCTAGGAGCATGTCATGAATTTCTGGCAATGCTTAACATTCGTAGACGGAAACCGGACGTTACTACACGAATGTCTCAGGCTTCTGAAAGAATGCGTGAAATTGCTGAAACCATGTATAAGGTTGCTAAGATTATTCCTCGACTTTCGAGAACCTTGCCTGACGTTGCTGACAGTACGACTTGAGTCCTGCCAGACACACCACAGGTACNTGTCACGCCTCTTGAAAGAAAATGATTTATTTCGTAATATTTCAGTGAAGATTTTTGCAGAGCGCAAGGATGGTTGAAATCAAAATTGGAAATTTCTAATGGTATTCCCCGATAGAGCTGAACGTGTTGATGCACATATTTATCGTTTAAAATAATGCACTGATGGGAACATGAAAAAATAATAAAGGAATTATTAGTTCAGAGTAATCAAATTTTATTGAAAATGTTGTCGATAAAATGTCGAAGAATAACTATTCCAACTGATTGTTTGTCTGATTCATAAGATGGCGCTTACTAAATGCTGTGCCCATACTGACTCACGGTCTCAAAATAAACAACAAGAAATATATTCGTAGTCATTTATCAAATAGTTCAGGGTAGAGAACATCACGATGATTCACATTTATGAAGAACTGGTGTAAAATAAGAGAGTGATTTAATCTTCATCTAATTACGATGAGACATAAATCTTAAAATAAAGAATAGCAAAATCGACATATTACGGTTACAACATTCCGTAAGGAGTCTTTGTCAACATTTCATGCAAACGAGTGTCTTCGCAAGAAAATGTCACAACTAAGCATAATCTATATGAGAAAGAGTATCGACGAATAGCATAAGATGCTCAATTCGAATTTGAATATTACTGATGCATGTACTGACCAATAACACTTCGGAAAAACTTAAGGCACAGATATGGCTACAGGAAAATGCAAATAATATCATTCTATCTGAATTGTATTTTAAATAATTTGAATTTAGACATGCATATTACTGAGGCTGAAATGCATGTCATGGGTTCCTGACAATGCGTAACATTGGTAGAGGGAAGCCTGTCGCTGCTGGAAGTGAGCCGGACGCTACTACATGAATATCTGAGGCTTCTAAAAGAATGCGTGAAATTGCTGAAACCATGTATAAGGTTGCTAAGATTATTCCTCGACTTTCGAGAACCTTGCCTGACGTTGCTGACAGTACGACTTGAGTCCTGCCAGACACACCACAGGTACCGGAGCACATATCAGAGCTGCTAGATACTTTATAGAGGTTACTGCAACTGTGCCTCATCTGGTTACAGGTACTTAAGCCAACTTCCCCACAAGGTAACCCATACATATGGGAGTCACTCAAATTCGTGCAGCAAACCCAGGAATGCTTCTAGCAACCTCATGAATTGTTGTAGCAAACGCAGGTATGCTTGTAGTAGGCTCAAGGTCATCAATGGATTCTTCGAAAATCTCGTTTATATTCGATATGAAATTAGGCAGCTGCTCCGAATTCCTCAACTTAAAACATATAGTTATATAAAAGTGGATACCCTAGGGGTAATACCACAAAAAGAATTCGATGGGTATTATGACCTCGAAATCACGATACACAGTGTAACGGTATTATGACATTTATGATTGAAAGAAACTGGCTATGTAATTATAATGATTGAAAACTAATCATCGTTTGTATAGGAAGCAATACAAGTTTCTGTTGACACTAATCAACGATTGGTGATAGAGGCCAATCATTGTAATAGATTACATAATGCAATATGAGACAGTTCGACTAAACAAGAAGAGATTGACAAGTTCATCATTTTGTTTATTTAAGCGAATAAATCAAGAATTAATGAGTTAGATAATTGTCTTCTAGTATGTTATACAATTAAAAAATATGTTTTTGGTGAAAATATCTGAAAATTCGCAGTTAGTTTCGATCAATCACAAATCTCACAATAGTCAACGATTTATGACGGTACATCTGCGCTACTTAAAAAGAAATCGGCAATCAATCGTAATTAATAGCTGACATTTATCAAAATCACGATGTATCATCAAAACTTAGACGATTTCAACGACATGGATCGTATTGCAAGCTATCACATTCTATTGATACACGCATTTTCTCATTTAGTTGATTCCAAATATAGATATAAGATCCTCATTTCTGTCTCGATTTTCTTCTTTTCAAAAATAGTAGGTATATTGTGTAACTGGACAATTCATCGCATAGTTAATTGAATGTAACGCAATTGATGTAGAGGTGAAGCGAGAAATTTATTCATAGAGAAGTCTAGTGAAAATCATATTTTAGTTAAATTTACCTTTGCGATCTCAACTGTGATAATGAAAAGTCATTTGTTATGTATTCTTTTCTCTCACATTATTAAACTCAGTCATCGGCGAGACAGCAACGTGATCGTATGACAACAGAACGGAACAAAAGGATAATCTCCCTCATATGGAATCGAGCTAACATCTTCTGCTTTCCAGGCAGCTGCGCTAGTAGGGAGCGTGTATTATTCGTTTGTTCCGTCTTATAATCGAAGGGGAACACTTTGGTCATAGCATTCTTTTTTTTAGTTTAATTTACCTTTGAAATCTTTAGTGTGATATCGAAAACTCATTTTCGCAAAAGCTTTTCGTTCTGAAGTATAATAGTAACCTTCATTGTCAAGCATAGACTTTTCCTTCTCACTTGAAAAAGTCTTGTTTGCACTCATTCTTCATAAAATAGTAGTAAATTATTAAATTACTATTGAACACAAGTGACTGCCTTTACTTTATAGAATCATTTTATCTTTAGCTTTCAAAATAATTGTTTTTTTTTCTATTATTCAAAAATACTATTAGAATATTTATTTTTGGCTTGGTGAGAATAACAGAGTTATAATTTTATACATTAATTGAAACACTGTTTTAGTTAAGCCGATTAACAGTAAGACATGATACAATTCTAATCAATTACAGTACATTCGTGACGAATAGTCTGGCAAGAAATTGTTCATACAACGAATTGTCCATGCGACAAATTCACCTAGCACCGTATCGCTACATCTTTTTTTTAGTATAATTTTAATAATAAGTTGTATATACAGTCGCATGGTTGATTAAATTATCAGAGCCTAGAAATGTTTTTTGCATTTCAACCATAATAAATCGGGGAGCTTTTAATATCGTTTCATCTGTAAAAAAATAAAACGTCGTGTGTAGGCTTTATGTTAGCTCATTGACATGACAAATACATACACGCATGTTCATGTCTTATTAATGTGCATTTAACAAAAAATTTCATGCTGATCTTTTAATCAGTATGTTGTCTAAGATAAGAAAAGAAGCTTCCTGTGTGTGAGTTGCTTTTTCTCTACTTAGCATCGTACATCGCAGCGCTTGTCAGGATTCCAGCGAAAAAATTATTTACAAAGGACATCTCCCTCGGGATTTATCAGGACATTGTGATGTATGCTTAACATACACTTACAGATTTGTTTACTGACCATGTGTTAAATATTTCATTGTAGAATAATGATTATCTCAGCTAATCTAATCGTGTTCTTTAATAGCAGAAAATAATTTTCCAATATTTATATTTATACGCGACAAAACGCATGAAATCTATAAACTCGAAAATGACTGCTCTTTAACATGCTGTTTGAGTACGATTATAATAGTATTGTTCATTCTTGTATTATTTTGTTTTTTTCTCTTCTTTTTGTTTCAATGATTTTTATTAATTATTTTCCGATTAGAATAATTAATTATTTTATCTTAAGATCCTCAAGAGATATCTTTTTCCTTATTCAGTTTTATTTTATTTGTTATGTTTTGTTTTTGCTATTTACAATACGTATCTGACTATACTTTAATGGTGGAACGGAATGACAAGATAATAATATTGGCCGATAAAATCTATATGTTTTGACGTTCCGCTCCACTATTAAAGAAAAGGAATAGTCAGATACGTATTGCAAATAGTAGAAACAAAAACATAACAACAAATAAAATAGAACTGAAGAAGGAGAAAGATATCTCCGAAACGTCTTAAAATAATTTATAAAAAAATGCGGAAACATCGCATTTGCATCCGATTGTTATGTGTACTTCAAAAGCGGAATCGATTTATGTATGTTGTGAATAATTCTGAGAAAAAAACATTTTTTTTGAAAAAATCCCTGTACCCCCCTTCAGGGGTAGTCTGGTCAATAATGACATGTTTTTCGATAACTCAGCCATTTCTTGACGGATCCTTCTCATCTTCGAACTCGACTGAGATATTGATGAGATCATTCTGTGTACAAGATTTCATGACAATTGGATAAGGCTTTCAAGAGTTATCGTGTTAACGGCAGGGCGGACACACTGGCCGAATCTAGTGTACTCATTTTTTGAGTACACAAAAACATTAAAGAAAAAGGAAGAGAAAAAAACACAATAATACAATTATAATGACCTTTCTCAACACATGTAATTATTCATTTTTAACCGACAGAAATAATTCTTAATGAAAGTCTAAGAAACGGTAGGCAGTTATTTATATAATGATTTACTGTTTGTCTTTCTTTGAATTGTTCTTCATATTTTTATTCTACTTCTATTGTCTCGATAAATCGAATTTAATTGAGAAACTGTTGTTTTCCTATTCTCGAAAAAAAGAAAACTTTTTTCATATCCTAAATATAGCAGCGGATATTAAATAGGAAAAAAGCACGACTTTTCTTCTGTTTATGACATGAGAAAATGGAAAATTTTATTCCATATAATGGATTTGAGTAGAAAGCATTTTTCTCTTACACCTTTTAGAATTTTTTTTAATACTCTGTTTAAAACTATCATGCATTAATATTTGTAATTGGATGAGAGAACATTCTTGTCTTTTCATTATCTGTCATCATGTTCATCTAGCAACAAAATTCAGAAATGAAATTTTTCTACTGCTTACTCATCATCTCATTTTACTCTATTGATTTTCACTATTATAGCCAAGAAACATAAAGAACTTTGGCACATCTATAAATAATATTTGAGCATCGATTCTACCTAAATAGATGGTAACAATGTCAAGATACACAAGAGTATGATGAGATTTTCATTTGTAACAGTTGAATTTTAGTGTTTCCACACTTTTGTTTTGGTCTTATCTATACCTAAATTTGTGCCATTGATTTGTGCTGACGTCATCAATTAGTTCCGATTTTCATCTTAGGAAATGTTCGTTGTATTTTGAAACATCGTACATACATGAAGAAGCAGAAGATAATTTCATGCAATAATATAGGAGAAAGAAAAATATGAGAGAGCGAGAAAGAAAGATAGAATAGAAAAGCTAACATTTTTTAGAGACAATGCCAGAACGACAGATAATGTGCTGTTGCTGGTGTAAAAAGAAGATAACGGAAGAAACTATTCCATTCAAACCAATAACTCGATGCTATAATGCTTCAACGTTTCTTTTATTATAGTCGGCACATTTGAATAATGCATCAAGTTGACATGTCTCTTATGTTGTTTACACATTATTTATTTGGTTATGTCGGTAAGTACATATTTTATTTTGAACGGTCATTAATAATTAATTTTTTCATTAGGTACAACTATGTGTTCAATAGGACTTGCTCTTACTCTATGTTCTGTTTATGTATTTACTCGGCGACAAATGGTAACTATGATAATTATCGGTTTTGAAACGTTTCTTTTTTTTCTTATTCTAATAGCGTAGTGTTGTTTCTACTTATTTGACTGGTTTGAGTATCAGTGATAGTTGTCTATTATTATTGGGCCTTGTTTTTGCCATTAATTCTTCTATTCCTCCCAATCGACAAAGTGAATCGTTTTATTCTTCACGACTTCATAAATATCTATTTCCGTATGTATATGCTTGTATTATTTGGTTTCAATTCACGAGTGTTTGGGTGATAATTGGCTTCGCTATTGACAGATGGTTTGCTATAAAATGGCCAATGCTTCATTACACGCACAGCTCGAAAAGAGCTTCGTAAGTTGAATTTTGTTGTCAAGCATTTTTTAGACATCTAATCAGCTTTTGTCTATGGCAGACATCTGCTTGTGTTTCAGCTAGAATAAGGTGACGTAAAGATTAAAATAGCTTTGAGCTTTCAACAGATTAATCTATTTCACAGCTTTGAAAATAAATTTCTTGAATAGAAGAAGAAAAAAAAGAAACTTAATAAAGTGAAATAATTACAGTACTTAAGTTATTTTATGATAAATAACAATTGGCACCTGTTGCATATGGGAGCATCTATTTTAAGATGAAGCGCACGAGCTTTCATTTGTAGTGTTAATTGCTTTTTTTTATCTATATCAATTGTGTAATCCTTTTTACCGTTTGCGAATCCGATAATACGAACATTCAAGTAAGATCCATGATACTCGTTGAGATTTTCCTATAGTGGATACTTTCCGTGGGTCATCTAGAAATTGAAAAAACTTTAAATTTACGAGAAATGCGGACGCTGTTTCCGACATTTTGACAGAATATAAAATTTTCATTATTATTCCATCTCATAATTAAACTGATAATTACCGATTTTCTCATAGAAAATAAATTCTTTTGTTTTTCAGGTATATTGTAGTGACAATTTATTGTTTGGGTTTTATCTATGCATTACCACGATTTTTTGAATATAAAACAGAAGTGCGACGTGAACAATTAGCTGTAATTGAAAACTATACGGAATATATTGATCATATTGTGATAAAGAATAAATTACTTAATAATCGTTTCTATCAATATACCGTTCATATTAGTAAGCAAAATGATTTCGAAATTTATTCATTTTAATAAAATTAATTATTTTATTTTTAATTTAATTCTAGTTCTTTACAGTCTTTTGCAAAGTATTCTTCCACTTCTATTGTTGTCTTATTTCAATGTCGAACTTATTCGAAGTGTTCATGCTAGTTCGAATTTTCTCGAACGTTGTACACCTGTTTATGGGCAAAATGCACGTGCAGCAGGTGAAGTAACTGTATCACGTTATAGAGACGGTGTAGCAACACGTTCAGTGATATGTTTAATTGGCCTATTCACGATATGCCAAGTGCCAGCGCCAATACTTCATTACATATACATGTTTTATCGCAATCACAAATGGCTTTATATTTGTTATGACATCTCAAATTTTCTTATTTTATTCAATAGTACCGTAAGAACAAAATGACCTTTCTTGAATTTATCTATTGGTTTTTGTTTTATATTTTTAGCTAAATTTTTTTATTTTTACATGTTTTAATCGAAAATTTCGTCGGGAATTAACAAATATTTGTTGCCGCAGATCGGCTCGAGCTGGTGCGTCACGCAAATTACTGAGGTATCAAGCGACGGGAGGAACAAGCTTGCGCGCGCGCCCAGCACAACAGAACTCCTTCAATGTAAGTAGATTACTTTCCCATATTGATAGTAACGACATAAAATATCGCACGGCAATAGTCTCATCATTAGAATTAGAAAATCGGAAGCAACTACATTGTTTATGATTTTCTCTGACATATTTAATCAAATCATCTCTCTTCTTCTATAAATTTTTGTAATTTGAAGACTTCTCATCAAAACTACTGGGAATATCAGAAACGAATTAATAATGGCTGCTGCTATCCTCTACGAAAACAGTCAACCGACTCGGAATCTCAATATTGCTCAATGTATAGACTGAAGAATTCTTCAATTAATAATAATAATAATAATAATAATAATAATAATAATAATAATAACAACCAATCAAAATATGTTCAATATTCTATATGTGGATGTAATCATAAAACAGATTCCCCTAAAGAATCGACATCATCAAGCTTTAATCCGCAAACATCAAAATGTAAAAAAAATGATATTTATTCACGTCATAATACACAGCAATCTTCATTAAATCGCAAACAATCTTTGTCACACCAAGAAAATGACCTGAATAATATTCATAGTCACGAACAAAAAATTCAATATATCGCATTTCAATGTAAAACGAATCATCAAAAAGTGACGAAACAATCATCTTCAATTTCGCCGACAACAGCAAATGTAAATCAGCCACAAACACAATCCAAAGTGTAAAATAATGATATTCACTTATCTTAAAATTCGTCGTTACAAGAAAAAACGATTTTTTTTATCGATGTTGAATTTATAACTTATCCATTACCTCTTCGAAATACACCATTGGAAAGACTAGTGTATAGTTCTCATCGCAAAAGTTTTTGCAATAAATTTCAACATCATCCGAGATGAAAACAATTGAACATATGATGTTAATTATATAAAATTAAGCGTGGAAAACGCGGAAAGACATTAGAAATTAGAATACAGATCATTTCGTTCGAAAAATATCATCTAGAAGAATACGAGGGCTTTTCTGAAATTTCCGATCAGTCATATAAAACTCTTGACAGGGTTATCAAAAAAAACACGAGACGATTCATCTGCTGCATACATCACAGCGCTTGCCAGGATTCCAGCGAAAAAATTATTTGCAAAGGACGACCCCCTCGGGATTTATCAGGATACTGCGCTGTATGATCTGATGAGATAAACTCTGCTAGAATTTCTGTTCTTTTGTGAGACTGGATTTATGAGAAAGAAATATGACGTAAACATGTTTACACGACCGACGCTTGAATAATGCTAAGGACGTATTCGTTTGAATTCATTTAAGAAAACCATAAAAGTTAAAAACAATATTGCGGATATGAACGAACACATTAGTTTTAATTCATATAAATATTTCATTAAAAGAAAAGGAAAGCTACTATTATGAAATATGAGTATATTTCACAGTCGTCTCAGATTTATGGCTACGAAAAAATCCTTTTACAATATTATTTGAAAGAAAATCCAAGTTTTGTGTAAGCAACAAAACAGACTGCGAGCTTATCAATATTTTAGCGATTCAAAGTATCATACGCATTGCTCACTACAAGATGAATTCACTAGTACCGGCTGACTAAAGTTTTAATTAAAAACAAATTTTTCACTCCTCTAATTTTTATTTAAGCAAAAAAACCTTTAAGGGCATTCGCGATGGATTTTACACAAAATATTCAAAATGATACTAAATATCTATATGTCAAAAATAATAGGATTTATTGTTAATGTAAAAATGCCGCAAGAAAAAAAAGCTCCAAGTTTTTATTAACATATATTTTTATTAGTACTCGCTTTTGAACCAATATCCGTCATTAATGATTGTACAAAAGTTAATAATGTAATAAATACACCAACAGCAACATAAAAAATGGCAATACTTATCGAAAGAACATTATGCCATGAATAAATCCATTGTTCTTCGATATGAAAGTATAAACAAAGACCTAAATACAACAGATATGAATAGTAAATAAAAGAGTAGAATCTTGATTTTTAACCAGGAAAGATGAAAATAAAACTTGCTGCTAGCGCCCCCAAATAATGTATTGCCAATGATATATTTGGTAAAAAGACGGCTCCAACTAATGTACTAAAAAACCATAAGCAAACAATTATAACACGACGTTTTATTGATGATTCTTTGTTTGAAGTAGTAAATGAATCGATCGCAATTCTAACAAAAAGCAATGAAATTAAATTTCTTAAGAGAAAAAAACATTTTTTACCTTCCACAGAATAAATTTACTGGATAGGCCGTGTATGTTTTTATGGCAACCATAATAACCGCAATGAGAACAGGTAATAATTTAGGATCATAAGACATCTATTTTTATTAAAAAAAAAGAATTTCATTTAGAAATTGCGTTTTTCAGTTAATTTCCGTGTCGATAATTCCCTACATGGTATACTTCTTTTGATTCCCTGATACAATTTTTCTCATGAGGAAGAAAGAGATTATTTAGCCGAGTCCTGATAGAAGTCATTATCTCGATCTCTTCTAGTACATTTAATAAACGAGAAAACTTCTCTTCAGATCGATCAGCCATACGAACATCTGAAAAATTTTATTTAACAAAGAAACGATGCAAGCAATGGTCACTCATGTGTGAATAAATTCTCTGTTCAAGTACTTACTAGTATATCATGATCAATAGTTATTCCAAATGTTAGATAACCACAAATAGCTACTAAACAATAACTACAAATTAAAACAATAGTTGATGCCAATGTTGCTTTGACACACTCAGCACGAGTTTTTAATGATACAAAAACCGGTACAGCATTTACATGAGCCTAGAAAAAACGACTCATTTATTCATTCATTTAACAGCCATTCTACAAACTTGATAAGAAAAACACATCGTTGGTAATACTAAAAATATATCTGTCCATGAGTCAGGACTTAAAATTGATCGAAATGAATTTTCATTTTTATTTTTATTTTCTTTCCATACCCTTTTTTAATGATGACATCTTTCGGTGGATGAACAAAGTATTCAACCGGTACCATTATGACAACATAAATAATTGCCAATACACCAAGCATACTAAAACAAAATCTATTGAATCATATTCTAATGTATTTCTTTTACCTGGGAATTTGAAGAAATTTTATTGTCTTTGAAAAACATAAAGGAAACACTAATACCATGGATGTAACTATTATCATGAATCGACGATCGAGATACCAATGAGAACAGTAATGTTCACCGACAACAAATGTAAGAACTAATGTAATAGGAAAATAAAATAACCTTTTGAAAAGCTAGACGTCAACATACATCGATCTAGTTGATCACCAATAATAATAAAAAATGTTATACTTAAACCATACCTTAAAATTAATAATTATTAGACAAAAAAATGCTTTCAACTTAAAAACTAATTTACATATACAATATAATACAAACAGAACAAACTCTTTGCCAAAATTTTCCACATTTTACAAGAACAAATGCTTCATAAGATGCAATCGATTTATCGCAACAAACGAATAAGATAGCATAGGCACCTATGACCAAAAGTACAACAATCTAATTGTTGAATAAAAAAAGAAAAAACGAATAAAAATAACCAAGAAATTACTGGTGTTGAGGAAGGTCATTACAATTGTATTATTTTGTTTTAATGTTTTTTATTAATTATTCTCCGATTCGAATAATTCATTATTTTAAGACGCTTCGGAGATATCTTTCTCCTTCTTCAGTTTTATTTTATTTGTTGTTATGTTTTTGTTTTTACTATTTATAATACGTATCTGACTATTCTGTTTCTTATTCTGTAATGGTGGAACGAAATGACAAGACAGTAATACTGGCCGATAAAACGTATATGTTTTGACGTTCCGTTCCACTATTAAAGAATAAGAAAAAGAATAGTCAGATACGTATTGTATATAGTAAAAACAAAAACATAACAACAAATAAAATAAAACTGAAGAAGGAGAAAGATATATCCGAAGCGTCTTAAAATAATGAATTATTCGAATCGGAAAATAATTAATACAAAACATTAAAACAAAATAATACAAAAATAACCAAGATTAAAGAATAAACCAAACGTACTGCATGAAGAATTGAACTGACTGCGATACCACCAGCATCATCATAAGCCTTAGCAATATTAAGAAGTCCAGCCTAAGGAAAAGTAGATATTCAAAATAAATTCTAAATCAAATTGTTCCTTTTAAAGAGAAATCCGATGTAATGCAGTTCTTTCATTTGTGATTTTTCCTAAGATCATTTAAGCGTCGATGATACTCTAGACGTATGGCGAGGAGTTATTCAAGGAAAGTTCAGAGAAACTCTTCTAATAATGATAGTAAATGATAATTTCCATCATGAGAAATAGGTCTTGTCTTTGGGAAACATTTCCATAAATTCAAAAGATCAATGCCATGACTATACTTATTTTTTAATTAGTCACGATATTGTTTTGTTGTTCTACATATTTCACGCTGGCAGGGTTTCAGTTTCATAACAACACAATGCACGATCAAAACGAAAAAGCTAATGTTACTCATTATTATAAATTTCTTGTTTTCAAGACTTTTGCTTCATTGTTAACATGATAATCCTTTTTGGTTTCTGTCATCCTAAGTCTTGTGACTTGAATATAACACAAACTATGAAAGATAAGGCCTGTTCTCTGACATGACTTATGTCACTAAAAGTAAGAGTAACATATGGATCGATACGAACGAAAAGAGTTTCGATTACATGTGACTTCTTGTCGAGCATGAACGAAAAAGCTACAGGCATAGCACGATTTGCTCAGTGCTGCCAGCGAAAATACCTTGAAAACAACATGATCGACTGTTGCATGGCGACCAAAACACTACATTCGAAAATTTAAAAAAGTCTGCGAAACAAATGAGAATTTTTTATCGAAAATTAACTTTGAATTATATAACTGCATATTTTTCAAATTATATTATGCATTATGAAATATTCAACTCTTATCTTACTCTACCTTGTATTATTTACCTTCGCTGCATTGCTATCTATCTTTTAGTTAAGAACACAAAACTTAGACTTACCCCCATAGCTGCATTAACGATGAGTCCTGCAGCCATAATCCAAGACATATGTGCTAGAAAGAGAAAATAGTGTATATCAATTAGGTTTTTGTCAATAATACATACATTCCTTTTTAACACCATTGCTCATTAAGTATGTATTTTCATCTGTAGCAATACCGATTATATCCGATTGAATATCCATATTTTATTTTTGTTTTCTTTGTTTTTATTTTGTATAAATATAAAAAGGAAAGCTAGTGGAGTAACCACTGATATTTATCTATTTCATAGTCAAGCGAAGATAAGAACAAAAAAAAGAATAAGAAATACTCTTGTTTCGTTTTTTTAAACTTCGCCAAGTACTCCGTTTATTATTTGTCAAAAATCAATTCAATATTAGATCCTATTTTGGTAGACAGCAAAAAAAAACTAATAAAATCTTTTATTTTTAAGTTGTTTAGCACTTTATTAGATCTTAAACATTATAGACAATGGATGTTTTATGCAACATGAACGATTACATAATATCTAATAAAAACAATAATTTTCGATAAAATTGTCTTTCCACCTTTTGTAATCGATATTCACGAACTAATATCAGTGTGCAATGTTTCAACGTCTTGTCTCAGCAATAGTCTTTTTGGTGATTTCAAAGAGGAAGTCATCATAATAGTTTTTGGATCATCTTTTGTAAAACCAGCAACTGTGTCTTCATGTTGTTCTGTACAAATAATTTTAATTATCATTTGAAGCGATGTAAAGTACTTTGCATCTTTAGTTCACAACGATTTAAATCATACCATGATTATGGGTGTGGGGTGTGGGTGTGGGCGATTATAGACCTGAGCAGTGGACCCACACCCTCAAGATAGTTCCTGTTGAAAATTAGCTCACAGAATTGCAAGTTTGCCTGCCAATTAAGATCATGGCGTTGATCAACTTTTGTTTACAATGGTATTTTTGTGCTTCTTAGTCTGAAAGTGGCACGACCCACGTGATCAATCTTTTTAATTTCTTTTTCAAGAATAGAAATGAAAAATTCGGTTTCTTTCTTTACTTCTTACTTGAATGAGAATAAAACACACATCATAAAAAAACGAGAAATGCAATAGATTAATTTCTTCGTGATCAAAAAAATCAGCATGTTGGTTTTTTCCAATCATTAAAAATCTCATGTTGGAAAAATTTTTATCCTACTGAATTTAAATCTAGATTTTTCTTGTACACAACGTTTTGAAGTAGCAAGAGCAACGTAGACATTTCAAGATCAGTCTTGAAACTTGATTTCACTCGCCTTCAATCTATTAAATCAAAAATTACTTGCAAATAATATCTATGAAAAAAACAGTTATCATGTGAAAATAACTCAAATCGGGATTGATATCAGCCATCTTGGGTATATATGTAAGCATTTAATTCTCTTTTCTGGTAGGTAAACAGACGCCAGTAAGATTTTAATTTATTTAGTAAAATAAATTTCATTCAATCATAATTGCTTTCAAAGAGGTTCCTCAACTCATTCCATAGAATATCCAACATTATTATGAAAAGCGGTATTACCACTGATTTGAAAGAACATCAACTCGAATTTGCTGGAAAACACTTGGTAAATTTCCAGTTCATATGGCTAATACTTGGTTTGATGACAGAAGTCTCTTCACATGATGTTATCAAAAACGAGCAATTGAAGCTATTTACTTGTCTAACAAAAAAAGCTCTCAAAGTACATAAAAGTTTTTCGATGGAGGAATGTGTCCAATTACTAGGGGTGGATCATTTTATTTAACGGCACTTAATTAAAGTTTTTAATTAAGTGACTTTACTTAACGCTTAATATTAAGTGATTAAGTGTTACATAGAAAAATTTATTACTTAATATTAAGTGTTAAATGATTCACTTAATCTTAATATTAAAATTAAGTAAGTCACTTAACACTTAATTTTAAAATGAAGTGTTAAGTGACTTACTTAATTTTAATATTAAGTGTTAAGTAACTCACTTAACTTTAATATTAAGATTAAGTGAGTTACTTAACACTTACTTTTAAAATTAAGTTTTCAAATTTAACACTTAATTCATTAATATTAAGTGATTAAGTGATCGACTTAAAGAAAAAAGCTGTTATTGTGATTTTTTTATCAGACATATGTAAGTGACGAAATACCACTAGTAATTCCTAGAATCTTTTTCACGCGTGCTGTGGTAACCATCATAATAACTCTTGAAAATCTGTCAGCTTTGATTCTTACAATGGTAATCAACATAGTGTTTCCATTTTTAACTAGTTTTCAATGTTACAGCTAGTATTTTCTGTAACAAAAGCAGTAATAGAACATGATGAAGACTATGTGTGCATTTTGTAAGACTAATAGAGTTGAAATGAGTAGAGCTTGTTGAGTTAGGGGTGGCACTTAACGTTAATTTAA
>CAJNYU010001316.1:0-18217 GCA_905331475.1 Rotaria socialis
AATGTATTATATATATCTTTAAGCTCTTGTAATAATTTTCACACTCTCATAGAGAGAACAAAATGTATCAACTGACTAGACGCGCCAAACATAACATAATTCAATTTCAAAACGCGACAAAGACAAAGCGATGAAGACGAGAGAGAGAAAAAAAGAACATATAGCGAGAAACTCGCGCGAAATTAGAAACAAGACATGTGACGACACACGGTGCCGTCACAGGACTCTCCCACTACAGAAAAGTCTGAAGCTCCAGCGAGCAAATTTACATCGCGTGCAAAAGTTGTAAGATTTTTTTTTTGTTTTTGTTTTTGTAGTATAATTTTTGTAATGTAAGAACAATCAATGATTAAATGTGAGCATGATAAATGAAAGATAATTTTGATAGAAACTTGATGAGATAAAAGCAGTGCGCAACAATAGTATGTAGTTGAACATAAATGTGAATCTGATATGAATCATAAATTGAACATGAACTAATCCAATAGGACTAGATATCTATTGGATAAATACGTAGTGATTATAACATTTGTTGACTGGACAGAATAATTGACAAATCAATAGATGAATATCATTCAATGAATAAATAAACAAGCTACTGAACAAACAAGAAAAGAATAAATTTTGAACAGACGAAATATTATCAGTTCAAATAATTGATTGCTGTGAATGAATAATACTGTGTAAGTCGTTCTATATGTATTGGTGATAAACGTTTATGAGAAATAAGATGTTCTAATTCATAGGTAACAGATGATAATTTTGTGATGATTTTATATGGACCTTCCCGTCTTGGTTGTAGCTTACCACCACGCCATTTACCCATAGCGATACCTGATAAACTTGTCACCCATACTAAATCACCAATGTTAAATTCTAATGATCGACGATGAACATTGTAATGACGAGATTGTGTTTGATGAGAAATATCAAGTAATTCACGAGCAGTTCTGTAAGCCGGCATCAAGTCTACTAGCAATCGTTTGCGATAAGCAGATAATTCATTAGATGATGGTAAATTATCAGAAACAGGTGGAGATGGTAATAGTAAATCAAGAGGTTGGCGTGGATGACGACCAAACATAAGAAATGCAGGTGAATTATCTGTTGATTCACTTGGAGCAGTACGTAAGGCAAATGCAATTTGTGATAATTTAAGATCCCATCCTTTTGAATCATTATGAGCAAGTGATGCTAATATAGGTTTTAATGTACGATTAATGCGTTCACTTAAGTTACTTTGTGGATGATATAAAGGTGTACGTTGATGATGAATACCAAGAAGATCACATAGTTGAGTAAATACGTTCGAAAGAAATTGTACACCATTATCAGATATAACACGAACAGGAAACCCAAATCGACATAAAACTTCATCGAGGAAAATTTGAGCTATTGTAGCTGCTTTAGTAGATTGAAGTGGAAACAGTTCCACCCATTTTGTAAAATAATCAACTACGACGAGAATAAAATGATTACCTCGGCGAGTCTTAGTAAATGGACCAGTAATGTCAATACCAACTGTATGCCATGGTTCTGAAACAATAATTGGTTTCATTAAACCACCAGGTTTTTGATTTGTTGGTTTATACTGTTGACATAAAATACATGCTCTCACATAATCAGCAACATTACGACGCATATGAGGCCAGTAAAAACGTGAATTTAATCTTGATAATGTTTTACGACGTCCGAGATGTGCAGCTGTAGCATGATCATGAGCAAGTTGTAAAATATTTGTCACTTCCGACGAAGGAATAACAAGAAGTAAACGTTCAGATGAATGTTTATTATGAAATATACGATAAAGAGCTCCATCAATTACCCGATGTAAACGAGCTAAACCATAAAATTTTGGAAGATTATCAATTGTAGGTGTCATTTGATTTTGAAGAAAATTAAGTAATGGTAAAATGAATGAATCTTTCCATTGAGCAGTTCGAATTTGTTCATACAAATTAATATTATCAGCGAAATGAATATTAGCTATAGTTGAATCAAGTACATCAGTAGATTTCGTAGAAGTAGATATTAAAGATATTGGAATCGATAAAGAATGTGGTGGTAATGAATTATTTCGAAAATAATCAAGAAGTAATAGAGAGCCAGGATCATATGATACAGTAGATAGATCATCAATGTAATTAATATTGAAATAATCAGAAGTAATAGTAGATATAATTGAAGGTGATAATTCATCATCATCTCTATGAACATTGACATTAATAGGATATCGAGAGAGAGCATCAGGTGGACCGTTTTCACTGCCAGGTCGATGTTGAATATCTATATCATATGTAGCGATTTGTATTGCCCACCGAGCTAAACGACTATTTAAATCTTTAGTTGAATGAAGCCACTTAAGAGCTTTATGATCAGTAATAGCAGTAAATCGAGTTCCTTCAATATATGGACGATAATAATTACAACCATAAACAATGGCTAAACATTCACGTTCTGTTGGGCTGTATTTACGTTCAGATGCAGAAAGTGTACGACTTGCATAGCCAATAACATGTTCACGAGCTTTGCCATCTTGATCAATTAATTTTTGAGCAAGAATAGCTGAAAGACCTACATCAGAAGCATCTAACTGTAAAATAAAAGGTTGATCAAACCGAGGATAAGAAATAATTGGTGCTTCGATTAGACGTTGCCGTAATGTTTCGAATGAATTTTGACATGCTTCAGACCATTGAAATGATTTCAAATCAGAATGACGTGTAAGTGCTATTAATGGTTCAGCAATTGTAGCATAACTTTTAATGAAACGACGATAATAACTTGAAAGACCGAGAAAAGTACGAACAGCTTTTAATTTTGTTGGTACAGGATATTCACGTACAGCATTTAATTTATCAGGATCAGGACGAATTCCTTCTTTTGAAACGATATGACCGAGATATTTAAGTTGAGTTTTACAGAAGTGACATTTATCAATTTTAAGTGTTAAACCACTCTGTTGAATTTGTTGAAGAACGAGTTCGAGATGATATAAATGATCGTCAAATGATGTTGAATAAACAATTATATCATCAAGATAAACAAGTGCACATGACCATTTTAAACCACCTAATACTAAATCCATAAGACGTTGGAAAGTAGCTGGTGCATTAGTTAAACCAAATGGCATAACACGAAATCGAAATAGACCTGCATGAGATATAAATGCTGTTTTATCTCGACTAGTTGGATCCAGTTCGATTTGCCAAAATCCACTACGAAGATCCATTGATGAAAAATATTTAGCATGTTGAAGTTGATCAAGAGTATCATCAATACGAGGTATTGGATAAACATCTCGTACAGTAACAGCATTTAGTTCACGGAAATCGACGCAAAATCTTAATGAACCATCCTTCTTTGGTTGTAATGTAATAGGAGCAGCATATGGACTATTACATGGTTCAATAATACCTTCATTTAACATTTTTGTAATTTCAGTAGAAATTATTTCTTTTCGTACAGGTGAAACGCGATAAGGACGTAATTTAATTGGCTTAGTATTACCAGTATCAATTTGATGATGAACAAGAGATGTACGTCCTAATCTATTTTCAAAACATTGATCATATTTAACTAAAAGAGATTTTAATTTTTCAGTTTGTTGTAGTGTTAGATCGCTATCAGTAAGATTTAATTCGGTTAAAAAGTTCAATGAATTAAGTGTTATTGAATTATTATTATTAGATGATTCTTTGACTTGAGTAGAACAATAAATTTGATTAGATGATTCGATAATGTTGCAAGGTAATGTAGATGTTGTTGATAATGATGTAATAGGTAGAACAAGCGTAGTATCATCATTTTCACTATCATATAAATCAGCAGTTCCTAAATGTTGACCAGGATAAATAACTTGAGATTTTGAAGAACAATTAGCAACTTGAATAGTACAAGATTGATTTTGAATACGAACTAAAGAATTAGCAGCAATAACATATCGATGTACACCACTAACCGATGCTTCCCAAGTAACAGATGAAATAGATGATGGTGTTTTAACTTGAATAAATGCCATATAATATGGTGGAATAGTACGTAATTGTGTTGAAAGTAGTGGTACATCGAGACGTCCTGCATTGCTAAGATCAGATGAAATATCATATTGTAGATTAGGCTTAGTTCGTAACCACATTTTATTGGCTTGAATATCAAGTACTATTCCAATATTTTTCATAAGATCATTTCCAATTAAAATTAAATGTTTGAAATTTTTAGCTAAAATAGCTTTATGTTGAATAATAATACCAGCAATAGCTATATCAACGGTCACCCATCCTACTGGACAAATAGAACTACCTTCTGGTCCATGAATATCAGGTCCAGTATATGGTGTTAATGGACTTGATTTATCACCTATAATTGACCAATGTTGAAAACTAATGATAGTCAGACCGGATCCAGTATCAAGAAGTACAAGACCACGTATACCGTTTACTTTAGCTTCAGCGATTAGATAAGATGTTGGTGGTGAGACTATCAATTTGATTTGAAAAAGGCGATGTAATATCACATTTCATATGGTTTGATGAAAATGGTAATGTAGATGAAGACATAGGTGTAACTAATGCATTTGAATCATTATTATTATTATTTGTAGAAGAAATTAATTGAGACGAATTTAGAATAGATTTAGACGATGCTAATAAAGTAGGCGAGGAGATTATTGTCGGAGTCGGATTCTCCTCTTCTACTGACTCCCTTAGATGTTTTTTTGCATTGATGATCGTTGAGATGATGAATAAGGCGAAGAATATTGTTGTTGCTGCTGTTGTTGATGAATTAATTCATGTTGATTCGATGATTGATATTGGTGTTGTGCATCAAAATTTTGTTGTTGAGAACGATGACGTAATGAGTTAGGTTGTTGATTTTATTGCTGTTGTCGTAAATAACGATTGCGTGTAGGATCATGATTAGAATAACAAATGAATCCAGTTGTGACTTGTGGTGGGACAAAATGAACACCATCGATTATTGTTACGAAATCTTACTTTTGTATTTCGATTCGGATTTTGTTCATGAGTTTGAATTTTATTTTGAATTTGAGATGATCGAGATGGTAATGTTGTTGAATTTGAAAATGTCCGTGAATATTTATTATCAGCATGATGATTTTGAGTATTATCATAGTTGAAATTATTATTAGAATTATTATGTGAAGTATTTTTATGATAAGTTGCTGTTGTTGTTGCTGATGGATTAAATTGAGTATCATTATATAAATTGTTAACAGTTGCAGAAGTTTGTTTATTAATGTTGTTGTCTTTATGAACATCACGAAGTTTATCATCAATTTTCTGTTGAATAATGCTGGATTCAATTTCTATAGCTTTTTGAACAAGATCAGATAACGAAGATGTAAGTCCAAGTGACATTTTATCACGTATGTCTTTTCGTAGTTTTTGTAGGAATTTTCGTTTAATATAATCAGTAGATGTTTGCGGTTCAATTTCTGACATTAATGATTTAAGACGTTAAAAATAGTCAGCAGTTGGTTCATTATCATTCTGCCACAATGAACGTAATCGACCACGTAAAGATTCGATTTTTTCTGGAGTTCGAAATCGGCGAATAAATAATTGTTTAAATTGTGTCCAACTATTGACAGGTTGTTCTAGTTGTGTTTGAATATACCACGTAAGTGCAGTTTCAGATAATGACTGTAGAAATGCACGAAGTAAATATTCATCACTATTGCCAACAAGGCCTGATGCGAGAATTTCGAATTCAATAATAAATTTAGTTGGCATTTCACATTCTTTACCACTAAAGTTTGGTAAAATGTTTACTAATGACATAGTAAATGGCATCGCTGGTGTTGAGGGTGTGGGTCGGGTGAGGGTTTGTGCCTGCAGGTGCTGGTGTCGAAGAAGAGAAGTCGGATGCAGATGGTTGCAGTCAGACCCCACCCCCACCCCCATATTCACACCCAGACCCAGACCCAGACCCCACTCCCACACCCTCAGTGTTTTATACTATGTCAATGATTCCGAGTGTACTAACAGTATATAGAAACTATACACGTCATATATCAATCGGCATAAAATATGTATTTTGAGATGTTAGATTATCGTAGATTTTAGTTATATTTGAACATCTTTACACCTAAACTTCGTCCATTAAAACTTTCGAATCGTAGGATCTATTTTGATGATGCATTAATGAATTAAAAAATGTTTTTAAAAAGAATTCAACCATTTTAAGTTGGGCTGAAATTCCTGATACAACGTTTGATAGAGCAAAGTCTGCGCTACAAAACCTGATATGCCATTTGACTCCCAAATATAGCTTTAAAAATTTCGTGAAGGCTAAGTTTGAGCATTATCATTTTTGTAGTGGATTTTACTGCGGTTCTAAAAACAGCGTATGTCAGGAATAATATAAAAGAATATCTCTAAACTGGAAAATGCGCCGGATCTTGAGCTACAAGAATATATAATTAGAATTAATTTTCATTAAAAGAATGATGAAAAGTCCTTGCAGCCATTTTTTCGGATTTTTTTCGAATTTACGAATCTTTTGATTTTTCTCCTAAATTTGCTACAACTATATCTCGCCAAATAAAAGTTTATTTAAATTGATTTTTTTACCATAAAAATACCTTTTCAAGTTCTACAAGATAGACGCATATTCACTTGATTCAAACATAGGCGGGATTTTTGTGGTCCAAACCCCATGGAATAGGCCATACAAAGTAAACAAATGTATGCACTGCCGTTTTAGTCAATGAAATTATTGTCAAGTACGGTTAGAGGGCACCTGTTTGGGACAGAACTAACGTTGCGAAGTAAGTCTCTGGAGCGCCTTTTGTGTTACCCTTCTAGTAGGGTCGGACCCTCGATCAACAATAGGCAAAATCTCGCCGGTTTTAGATATGTCTGTTTTTTCAAACTGCTATTTATATGAGTGTGGTTCAATTGTGTTTATATTTCTGCATTTATCCCTCATGCTCACGCTCTCTAAAAGCAGTTATTATAATAAGCATATATCAACCTCTCAACAACATTATATCCACGAATTGAATTTGGTCGTGTAGTGGATTTGGTTTTCAATGTAGCCATGTCACATTCACTGAAACGCACACCCACACCCTGTCGCCATATCTCTATTTTGTATTTCTTATGAGTATGACGCATACTTGTAATTTCACAAATTCAATTTGAATACAAAATAAATGTAGTATCTTACCTTCATACACTCGTCGCACTACTATCTGTGGGCACTACACTCTCTAGTGTTTCTGTGGAGCTTGTTGCGAATAACAGCCGTAGCACCACTACGTCTGTTATTTGAAGACGATTTGCAACCTGTCATCGGAGTGTATTTGTAGTGGTGTGACATTTTTTTTCACAAAAAAATGGAGTTAATTTCATATAAAATCAACTGAAGAATTACAAATACAGTGCTTTAAAACTGGCCATTGATTGTAAACGCTAACTAACGGTTTAGAAATGTATTCCTTCTTTTTGTCTCATTAGTGATCCTGATCTCCTTGATATGTACTCATTCTTCACCACTACATACTATACAGTGGTAACAAAAAATTTGGACGAATTTTTTATTGAAATGTGTTAGCAAGGGCTGTCGTTATCTTTTCTTCTTTTATCTCCATCTCACTGAAGCAAAAGCTGCTAGTATGGACAGATAAGAGAAACACTACTGTAAACTTAAAGTATGTAAGCTTCACTCAACACAACATTTCAAGCAGACTTTTGTAAGGTTTATATCACCATAAATTTGCATGCCGAGTAGAAGATCGTGTCAAAGGAAGAAAAAGCGGAATGCACTTTTCGAGACAAGACCTGCTCGTCCTGTTACTGAAGAAGAGCTCATGCAAGTTCGCTTCACTAAAAAAACCATGGACATCGATGAGTCTCTCATTAATACGTACCTAAAACTCAAAATCGGTTATCATGCTCTGCCGCCTATTCGAATATACGGGCACGATAATCACCTGTGGAGCATCGATAACCGCCGTCTCTGGCTTATGAAAGAAAGGGGTATGTTCAAATACGAAGGTCCTTATACTAAAGAACATTCGACCAGTCGATTTATTGAATTCGAGACGAAATATGCTAGTCTTCGAGGAGCATCAAGCAATAAAATAAAGTTTCGTCGAAACCCAAAACACCAATGCTGTATCAATGCCTATGAAAATGGCATACTCGACGAACATTTAGCTGATCTAAGCAACCAAGAGTGCGTCATGTATCGCCAGCAAAAAGCCCATCAAGATGAGAACAAATATGGTCGGGTAATATATGTGGAGGAAGATTCCTCTGAAATACACAAGAACGCGATGTTTTCTTTGACGGAAGGTTGAAAATACTTCTAGACACGCGACTTTTGTAGCTTAATCGAATTGGTGTTTCAGCTGAGAGTGTACAAGCGTGATAACAATAAATAATAGCTACACTAGGTCTCGGAGGAACTTTTCATGAATGAAAAGCTGTTAGCGCAATCCCTTTGGGATTAAAATGTGAAACACGATGTAACTGTTAATTCTGACCAGAAAAACAAAATTATTCTATATATTTCTGAACTTTTTCTTTCATTACACTTTAATGCATCACCTACAAATGAAGAATGCAAGTAGGTCATAAATTTGCTGATATTGTAGCATTATGTGTTCCTTGACCGTATGAAGACGCCCATTACTATTCATCAAAGTATATCATAAGTGCTCCTCTCTATCCACCCTGAATATGCTAACCCATTGATAACGGTTCCAACGCATATCTGTTAGGGTCTGTTATCGGTAATTAACTAATTATACTGTAATTAGTTAATTCATCAATTAAAATATATGTGGAAGTAATCCAACTGTGTACCATTAACACCTCAATATTGCTTTCCGTTCGACATCGACAAAGCACCTTTGTAACGATCTGTGATGAGTAAATCACCTCACTGTAATGATCTGCGATCGGCAAAATTTACCCATCACAGATCGTTACCGACAGGTAAGTTACCCATCACATACCGTTACCGACAGGTAAGTTACCCACCACATACCGTTACTGACAGGTATGTTACCCATCACAGACCGTTACCGACAGGTAATTTACCCATTACAGACCGTTACCGACAGGTAATTTACCCATCACAGACCGTTACCGACAGGTAATTTACCCATCACAGACCGTTACCGACAGATGATTACCTGTCGGTAACGTCGTGTTTCACAAAATACAACGTCAATATTATACTAGCACTGTTCATATTTATTCATGAAAAAATTAAAAACTAGATATAAGATTTATTGCAGTATTTCAAGTAATTCTCCGAATATTTCAGTCAAGAAAAATGCATCAAGTAACAGGGCGAGTGCATTAATCAAACGAAAAGAGATCGACCTATATCTTAACGAAAAGACCAACCAATCTGCTAGTCTCAGCTCATTCTTTTCAGCAATCGATGCAGCCAAAAATCGAATGATATATAAAATTGTGCTTTCATTAAAATAACTGAAAGGAATGCAAAGTTGATTTTGTCGCCTTGTTTCGTGGATGTGGGTGTCAGAAAAGGGTGTGGGTGTGCACCCAAATAAGAATGCCACCCATATTCAAATCCACACCCACACCATCCGATGGCACATATGGAGTCCAGGTCCTCGGTAACCTCGGAATTAGAAACTTAGTTTATGATTGGTCAACTTCTGACCAATGAAACCTCAATCAATCAACCAAGCAAACAAACGCATTTTATTTCGTATGACCCTCCCTGCAATCGAGGGAATAACTTTTTTTAATATTTTTATTACAACATCACGAAACTACAATAAACATGAATAAATATCCTCTAAAGATTATGTATGCGATTTTGTGTACGGGCTCTGACAGTGAATATTGGCGGACCAACTTGTCTGAATCGTCGCCGTAGATGAGCGGTATTTTCTATTCTAGTTCGCAGTTCAGACGATGAAAAAGCACAAACAAAAGGGAAAAGAAGCAGAATGAAGTAGCTAAAGAAAGCTGTAACTGTAGATAGATCACTAATCAAAGAACTTGACACATTATATATACGACCTATAATATAAACAACGACGTACGGTACTAGAACGATGCTATACAAAAATGAAATTGATAGTGTTTGAATGATAATTCTTCGATGCCTTCGCCAGTGGATCGTACGTTGTATATGATATTTTTGTCGCGCAACACGTACAAGTAAAGCAATACTAAACACAACAATTGTTAAAATGGGCACTATTTGATTAACTATGAAATCCGACATCAAAATTGCATAGTCATAGTACATACATGAATATACACAAATAAGAGACGATGGATAAAAGGAATTGCCACAATATGGAAAAAAATATATTACAGTATAAAAGATAAATAAACCGAAAACAATTGAAATGAGAGGAACATAGTGAATAAAAAATCGCTTTGTTCTTGTTGATACCCAACTATTATGAAAAATAAGAATGTGTCTTTCTATTGTCGTCCATCCGAAGAGTACGGTGTGTACAACGTAAAGTGACCAGTCTAAAAATCCCCAGATTACACAAAATATGTGTGATCTTTCCCATGCATCCTTATGTTGATAATAATATAGCATCCATGGATAAACTGTTACTTGTGCAATCAAACCAGTGACAACAATAATACTGATGGCATGATTATTAAGAGCTCGACGAGAAGCTTGATAGAATAGTAGATGATAGAGGACGAATAACGAGCAGATAGTTGATGGAATGAGAGTCACCAAAATTGACCAAAATCTTATTGTGTCGGATATTATCATTATTATGAACTACAGGATTGTTATTAACAAAACTATGATAATTTTAGTTGATATATTAAATGACAAGAAATTGTTGGAACGCATGTGTATTGAGCAAGAGATAATAGATTTTGACAGAAGAAAAATTGTTCATTGGTGTCTTTTTTTAATATTTTTCTTTCGTTCGTTCGATGATGACAACATAAGCTCGCAGATCTCTTGACCGATATTATAATAGACATAATGAGGGTTGTTTTATCAAGCAGAAAAGAAAACGTCTTCACTATTCATGTGCATTCTATTTGAGAAAAACCGTCTAGACGTAGCTCAGATGAAACATTTGCTACGCTCAGACGCGGTTCAATATAAACTCGTTGAGACGCAACCATTGCTGGGAGTGCACTCAGGCTCAAATGAAAGTAAAATCGCATCTAGATGAGCCCGAATTGGTGTCTGTCATTGAAAAAGATGTCTACAATCCGTCTCAGGCTTGATCTGAATCGCCATTGATATACCCTAAACATGATCTTTACTAAACTATAGACCAACAGAAAGTTCAAATTTGAATATGTCTGCAATGGTAGAAGTGCGATTAGAAAGCGTGCTCACATATCAATGAGCCACATGTGATCACATAAGTTAGAGAATAGAACAGAAGCTAATTATTATGTCATTTTTCGGCTTTGGTCGATTACTGAAAAGTAAGAGTTGAGACTAGGGGTGTGGGTGTGATAGTGGGTAGGGATTGGTGTGGTTGTCGGTTTTTGCTGATAAATAGAAATACATCCACATCCACATCCACATCCACATCCACATCCACATCCACATCGACATTGACATCCACATCGACATCGACATCCACATCGACATTGACATCCACATCGACATCGACATCCACATCGACACCCACACCCACACCCACACCCTAAATCGAACCGACTTCTCGAGAGGTATCGTATGTTTATTTGCTGGCTTTCGAAAGGCCATCATTTGGGTGTGATGAACATCTTGCCATCTAGAAACAATGTGAAACGGAGAATTGTTTCAGGAAAGATACGCACCTAATTCACCTGACTTAAATAAAACTTCAAAACTTCTAATATATTCCAGTTATAAAATGGTGGCTGTAGGTCGTCATTGGCAGTAACACCAATTTTCAGTATGTTCCGAAAACATCCATAAGAATTCGAAAGTTTGATATTTTTCACGCGGTTCACGATGATATTCTTAAACCTTCCCGCCCGACATGATATATGATGAATTCAGCGAATTGAATGATCTTGATTGAGCACTCTCAATAGGACTTGGACGGACATTTACGAATTCACCGATGAATTGGTAGAAGTACTGCACTTTAATGTATATGAATAAATTAATGAATAGAAAATCACTAGATCCTCTTAGTTACGGTAACTGGACCATAAAAACACCACCTTTATGAAAATTCCAAATGTATTCTCTGGGATCATTATTTTCATGTTGCTTTTTGAGAGCATGACAGTGCTTCTAGTACAAGTCATTTTTCGACCTTCATGTATCTATGGTTTGGCACAGCTAGAAAAGCTCTACAAGACGCAATGAAAAAATTAATGGACGATTCATAAGTGGATTTACAAAGTGAGAAAAGGTGACAAAAAGTCGTATTTTTCAAAAGAAAAATTTTCATGATTTTTTGCCTTTACAACGGTATAGCTCCGAGCTTCAGGTATAAATATGCTTCATAATCCTAAGCACTTTGTAGAGTAAATCAAAAACTATCTAATGAAACTTGAATGGATGCGATGGCTTCAACCGTTGTTAAGATATTGAGAAAATACGAATAGCAGTGAAGTGTTGAAAAAAATTTTTGTCATTATAGTGGATGAAAAAGTCAGTGGCGCTTAAAAATTTTTCTGTGATGTTTTGAATCGAAAAAATATGGATCTACGTATAATAATGAACGCTCTTTCAAACTAGATAGGTTAGATCAAAATCAAAATTTTTTGCCCAGCCGCGATGTTCGGTCTTCTCGTGTTACGTCTCTTAAGTACAATATACTAACTACAATGTACTTAAATAAAAATACAAAGTACAACGTTTAAGTACACAGTATTTGTACTGGTACTTTCTGTTCTGGTACTGATACTGGTACTGGTCCAATGTCTGGTAGAGGCGCCGACGACCGACTAGCTAATGTCTTGATAATTGGCTCCCTCTGTACTTCTCATGAATTTGTTATATGAAGAACATTGTACGGGTCAAGTTGGATGATAATGGCGTTTATTTTCTAGGAAGAAAATAATGTAAACTTATATTACTGTTCTACGTGCTCAGCAAGCTATATACATATTTGCCTGAGTATGCCGTAATTTACAGATATCAAGAAAGCAATAACAGAAGTTGTGTGCCGTGAAATTTCGAGACATTCAGCTTGCGGGAGAGGGTATATACTGTTAATCGTAAAAATGTAGAACGAGGAAAATGTCGAAAAAAAGTAGTGCTGATATGAGAAGTAGTCAGTAAACGTTTAAGAAAGTTGTGAACAGGAAAGAGCATGTCTTATCATATTTGTTAGTGTCAGCATTCTAACAGTGATCGAATTTAGATAGTAAAGAAAAATAGACGATTATGTATAATGTCTTTCGCTTAGCTACTGTAAATAATAATCCATCTAAATATTCCATAGCATTTACAGAACTTTCATGATATTTTTGATCAAGATCAACTATTCGATGCTGAATAGAAATTCCTTCAGCTTGTTTTGATCTAGCCCCTAGATCTGCGATAAGCTGAACTTAGACATCCTCTCACACATCCACAGCCTTTAGAGTTATCATGCAGGGGGAATTAATAAGAAGTTGAGGTAAAAATAAAAGATGAAGACCGATAGCCAAGTGTGTTGTTGAACTTTGTGGTATTGTATTACAAACGAAAAGAATCAGGTCTTCTCTCGTGTCGTGAGATCATGACTATGAACTAGATTTTGTAGTTTTTGGCTCAGCTATGTACTTTCTCTGGCAGTTATCAGCATGGAATCCAGAAAGCAATGGCAGAGCATGATTGTACTGTAAAAAAAGAAGTTCCACGAAATAAACTCTTTATGTATTTATGAATATTTTTACATATCATAAAATTGAGAAAATAGTTTTTTATGCGTTACACTTTCATAAACCTCTAAACAGTTTATTATTGTGTCCCTTTTATAGGGTGTAACCAATTTGTAGTTTAGGGTTAAGTGAGATACGCCACCGAGCGTTACTTGTCATTAATACTTTATTTTCACTTAAGAAACACCATACAGAAGTTAGTAGCCAAATAGTTCTACCTCAGAATATTGTATGAATGGGATAGATATCCCATTATTCATGGATAAATTAACCAGAAATCGATAGCTAGAATACCATGCTGGAGTTTTTGGTAACCACTGTGTTGATCCATATGTCAATCGGATTTGATTTGTGGAAATGCCACAGGAGCCATTGTAAAGTAAAGTCCAGCTTGATCCTCTAGTGAGTTCGGTAGAATTACTATTACTTCCTTCAAGGGTTATCATTAGTGGGTCACGCTGTGGATAGCTCTCAGCCGTAGCGAATCGAAAAGCGACAAGCAATGACGCGCCTCTCTGTGGTGTCAGATAGAAGCCGGTGTTTTGTGCACACGTGGGTGAGCCGGCCGTTATATTATTACAGTCACCAAAGCTCACATATTTAGTATTTGTATTGCGATCGAAAAGATTGCCTGGGCCTTGTTGCGGATAGTATTTTCCAATACCAGTACCACTTGATGCAAGATTACTTGTAGAACCTGCAGTTGTATTCCATACAGCATAGACAATCTCGATAGTGTTTGTGAGGACTTGTTCTAAGGAATTCAACAAAAGAAGTCTGAATTTGAAGCGTAGGTGAAGTTATCAAAACATTAGAGTATTTTGTCTGGGATTCGCACAAGAACTTGTTCCAAGTGTACCTCGATGAGCTCTATCTGACGATGTATTCAGATTTGTCATAGCTCAAATTGTGCCCATGAAAAAACCGCAAAAGTGTAAATTTCCATTGGAATTTCATCTGTAGATTAGACCTTTTCCGTCTTAGATTCGCTCAGGAACTTGTTCCAAGGCTCGTATTCATGCTACAAGTAAAAGTCATCGAGCGTTATCCAGCCATGTGCTCAGATCTCCCAAGGTCAGAACTTCAAGTTTTGGTCGATAGATGGTGCTGTGAAACTCCGAAATTCAAAGTTCGGACTTTGGGATATCTTAGCATATGGTTGGATAGAGCACGATGAGTTGTGCTTGTAGCAAGAATACGAGCCTTGGAACAAGTTCCTGAGCGAATCTAAGGCAAAAAAATTAGAATCTATAGATGAAATTCTAATGGAAATCTACAGTTCTGAGGGTTTTTCATGGGCATAGTTTGAGCAATGAAAATCCAAATATATCGTTAGATAGAGCTCATCGAGTTACACTTGAAACACAAAATAGGACATTTATAACAAGTTCCTGTACGAATCCCAGACAAAAATACTCAAATCTTTTGATAAATTCACCTACGTGAATTTGAATGATATGTGATAGTAGGAAATGTCAGTTCAGGACAAATACTAAATGGATATCATTTCCGTCTAGACTTTTGACTCTCAATTGCAAGGTGCTTTGAGAATAATAAGCTTAAGAATCGCTGGCCCACTGAAAACGTGGAAAATAGCAATCGACTATCAATATATACTGAAATTGTGATGCTCCAAAGTGAAAAATAATTCCATACAAAATGTTTATTTTTGAATAAGCTCGCATTTTAAGTGAATGTTTCAATCTCGGCCGCTACACATACGCACAGAGAGGGGGTATAACGTATTTATGCATATGGGTTCCTCACTAAAATACTCCTAAAAATGTAGTTCTTAATCGTTAAACGAAAAACAATATAATTTTCAAAAGCGGGGGAGGGGGCATGGGTGTGGATATGATTTAACTTTAGGGACCAATTACACCGACACCCTCACCCTCACCCACACCCACACCCTCATGAAGTGAGATCGAGGTTACACCTTAACGAGAGACATGTGACTTCACTTTTAGACTACTTATAAACTAACACTAAATTCGATGGATATTTAACATCCTACTATTTTTAGTTTTAATATCTAAGTGATGAATAATATAGCATTTTACATTCTTATTTAAAGAGATTGATAGAGAATCTAATGGCATATTTGTTATTAAGAAAAAATTAGGGATATTATATCATTGATGAGCACTCAGGCATAGGCATAACAATAATACTGTGAATCTTTAGTTGTCGATTTATTTTTAAAATATTTCTTGAACTCACAAAGATCAGTTCTCTTTATTGGGACCACACAAGTGATGTTACAAAAACTATTTTAGGATATTCTTATCGAAAAGAAAACTCTAATTAGGGCTGACAACACCATCATTGAATCTCAACGATGCATAATCAGACATTCTCTCTATCTGAACGATCTTTGTTTATCAAAACATCATTTCAACTTTATGAAAAAGTGAAATATTTTATCTGTGTTTAAGTTTTCGCAAACGAAAATAGTAAATAAATTAATACCTATTAAACATAAAGTGAATTCGCCATAGGAATTTATGATACAACTAAGATTAAGATCACTTCGGCAAGCATCAATTTGACTACAAGTTGCATTTTCAAATAATTGTAATGGACACATGCTACCATTCCAATAACTATGCCCTGGACATTGACACGTGTTCGTATTCGATGAACAAGTCTGATATCGATTTCCTTGACAAGCTGAACAAGATTGATTGTACATCGATGCATATAATGATGCTGAAAGTATCATACTGCCAACAATAGACGTTTGAGAAGCCATCGTAATGATTGCTCCATTGGTAAGATCCGCTTCGAACAGTCCACAACGGTGTGAACTTGAATCATAATCAAAAATCCGACATGATGGATTTTGACTACATGTAGCGGCGCACAATAATAGACTTTGAGTTGCTTTATTAAAAATCAATTGAACACCATATTGAGGTTGAAATTCATGTCCTTGTAAACTTAAGCTAAATGTGGATGAGTATATAGCATGAGCTGGTGAGTTCATTGCGATTACAACGAATATGAAAAATATCATCATTTTCCCTAAATGGATGTCTATGACAATCTAAAATTCATTAGTAAACGTCAGTCAAATGCATTTGTGAAACGTAGGTCTGATTTTGTTGGTGAAGTGTACATCTTTGCTTTTGTAGTTGCTAGCATGGATCGAACTCGTGCTAGAATGTCCTTTAAAAATGTCTTCAGGAAAAAAGTACTCAGGATGTTGTCCTTGAAAAAATGTATCTCAGAGTAAATGCCCTTTAAAAATGGTCTTCATGTGAAAATGTCCTACACTCTGAATTGAAGGTTTTTAATGAAATTAGGCCGATATGTAGATGATACTGTAATTCAAAAATATATTGGTAGACGGTTAGATTATTTCTATAAATGTTTAGTTCAAAATGGAATGAACCAAGTAAGAACGAAGAGGATTGTTCTAGTAGAATTGGTGATGCATATAACAAATTTACAAATAAGCACGACTAATATTTTTAAATAGCGACACGTCATTTAAAGATCGTTCATGAAAACTAATCATCATCTTCCTCAACATCAACTCAATCTTCATCACATCATCATCACACTCCACACCCACACCCACATCTGTTGGGAATTAGACGGAATCAGTAGGGATTCCGTGTAGTTACAGAATTGAATCGGATGGGATAAACGGAATTCCGGGAATTAGATGGAATTGGTTCCGTGAGTGGAACTGGTTCCGGAATGTTCAACATTCCAGAATAGGATGTATTCTCTTAGCTTTTCATTCTTTAATGTAACTCACCCTTTGAATAAAATTCATTCGAAGAACCTAAAAGAGGAAAAAGATCGATATTTCTATATAACGTTTTTTTATTCTTAAATCAAGCTTATTATTTGAATGAAATCTATTTGAAGAATTTTAAAAAAAAAGAGAAATTGCTATAGATTTTTTATTGTTCGATCCTGTGATTTTAAGAAAAAATAAGTCATAATGATCATCTGAAACCAAAAGTTTGTGGTGTTCTCAATCACTACAACCTTTAAAAATTATTATAGTTATTTTTAGTTGTTTTTTCTTGAAATTTAATGAAACAAGTTAGCTTTAGAGAGTAGCCATATAGCTACGTCCTTATTTCTTCAGCCTTAATACTGCATCTTATAGCTATACCTCGTTGTCCATGCCTTGATATCTACACCATTACAATTCTTTTATTTTCTGCATGCCTTTACGATTGCATTCTTATATCTTGACCGTTTTATTTATATCATTATACTAATAACCTTATATGGATTTCCTTATTACTATACGATTATTTGTGTATTCGTGAAAGTATATGCTTAGGACTTTACCCTTGGATTCATATGGATTTTATTAAATCCTCTATCTTATTTGTAAGATGTGAAGTTCAACGACATGTGTGTACATC
>CAJNYU010001318.1:0-42010 GCA_905331475.1 Rotaria socialis
GGTAGATAGCTGTAGACCCTTGTCGACCGTGTAAGACTAATGTTCTTCCGCTTAGTTCGTATATGCAAAGATTTGTTTGAAATCTGAATTACTTTGTAATTCATTTACGTCATGCACTCCTAATGATTGATGATCATGTCGATGTTTGTAATGAACTGGGAATACTACATTATTAACTGATCTATCATTTAAATGCTTGCATTTAATATCATTAAGTAGCGTCAATCTTTGAGCACGTCGTTAAAATCATGTACAGCGAAGTTGACTAGAGTTGAATAGACTCCACTTAATGCGCGCGTGTTTCGAAAAATTGACTCGCAAGCTTGCGAGCTAAAAGTATGAATATGTAATGATTGCGGTAATAGTTGTTTTTGTTGAACAAGTAAAATAAAATATAATAAACTATGTGCATTTATTTCCACAGACAAATACGCTGGTCTAGTAATACAATATCTGCTTTTGTTTTTTTCTGAGAATTGTGTTGTATTGAATGTTTTCAACTTGATCCATGTTAACCATATTCAACAGAAAAATACAACGCGCCAAGTAGGTCGAAAACCTAAAATAAAGTTTTACTAGATGTGATACATCTGAAGTGAAGAGTTTGACGCTTTCACTCAAGTAAAATGAAAAAAGCATACTCACACGCAGCAATCGTTGTTTTTCTATCAATATAGGCTATTATAATTATTTTAACATCTGTAAATAAATCAAGGTTCCATGAGTATCAATATTGTCTTTCAAAATTTAAAATAGATCATTAGATGTTTATTTTACACAGGAACTAAAATTTTGACGATATTTAGGATTCATATCAAATTTCGCTAAGCAATGATCAATTTTAGTAAATTTTCCATTATCAATAATGCTATACAAAGGATTGATCGATATTGATTGATCACCAAGACGTAATTCAGCCGTAGACGATAATAAACGATTACACCATTTCGTCGCTAGATGCGTTGCATCTTGAAAAAATAATAATAATTGTTGTTCGCGTAAAAAAAACAAGGCCAACGTGATTTTAATTTTCCTGTAGAAGCTTGTTGATGTTGATGAACTAGAAAATTTGGAGGAGATGTAAAAATCCACTCATTAATCTCATGGCACGTACATATTTGGGTGCGTGTTACCAACTCAGATGGTTACCAAGCCAGATGGGGTTAATTAATCAAGTCACTATTAAAGTTCCGCAAGAAACCTATTTTTTAGAGTGCAGATTGTGACCACGTACTTTGTTGAATGCAACCCTTCCATATCCATTACTCAACGTCAGAAATACGATCAGTATGAATTTTTGGTGATCAAACTAGTCGTTGTATCAGTATCGACATACCTACTAGTAAACTGGCCCATGTATCAATGATTCGTCGATAGTAGAAAAAATTCATCTATCAACGACCATTACGGTCAATAATAATTTCAAATAAGTATGAGTCGATGTGGTATTCCATTTCAAACTGAATTCAAAAAAGAAAAAAATACCTGTACTTTTCCCAAGACCTGGGGTTTATGGGGTCCTACACTGAAAAAAAAGGTGTCACACGAAACCCTTGAGGTTTCGTCGAGTTTTACAATACCATATAAGTATCCGTAGAATCATACGAAACCAGTATGAGGTTTTGCGAAATCCAAGGTTCTGTAAAAGACTTCAGAGAGTTTTAAAATGTAAAAAGGTTTCGTCCGGAACCCTTCGAATTGTGTCTTACCCCAGAGGTTTGGTCAAAAACCCTTTCGAGTTTTGTATTCAGAAGGGTTTCGTAATAAACCTTTTTGTACAATTCGTTCATCAGTACATTACCATTCAAAATAATAACTTCTACTTTCTACTGTTCAGAATTTTCGAAGAACCCCATTCACACACAACGAGAACATCAGTTTCCAAGCTTTTCCCAATTTGTAAGAGGATCCCACAGTATAAAAGCTTTTGACTGCTACACAAGGAGACCATCATGTCAGTTCAATATATTTCTGAAGAACGTTTTCGACCACCACATTGCACCGATCAAAAAGTCAATTGCTGCCACAATAAGATTTTTTATTACAACTCCGGGCAAAATTGTCCAATAACTTTGTAATAGGTTATCGCGGTCCAGCAACCCGAATATGTAGCCAGTTTTTCGCGTCGAGTCCCCATTGGTCAGAAAATCGGTCCCTGCCTAAATCCAAAACTGTAAAGGTAGATTTTTTATTTCAATTCGGAGATAAATTCTGAGGCAACTTTGCAATAGGTTATCGAGGTCCAGCAACCTGAATATGATTTTTATTTAGATCAAGGGTCATTTGATCAAATAATAATGGTAAGTTGTACTTTAAAACTTAAGACATGGTGAAGTATTTGTTTCGATTTAGCGAAAGGGTCACTTGAACAAATGATAAGGGTGAGTTCGGATTTGAAAGTTACAGGTTGCTGAATTCTTTTTCTTCTCTTTAGATCCAGGCTCAGCTCTACAAATATTAATGATAACTTCCATTTTTATAAGTTACAACCTGAGGAAATATTTTATTTATATTTAAATCCACCCTCAGATGAATAAATACTAATGGTGAGTTCGATTTTAAAAGTTACCACCTGATAAATCATTTTATTTCTTCTTAGATCGATTCTCAGAAGAACCAATATTTAATGGTGAGTTCCATTTAGAAAGTTAAAAGCTGATGAATTAATTCNACTACAGAATACGGCAACTTTCAGACATCTTTCCTGGTGGTTTCTACAGAACCCGGTTCTTTTTTTAGAGAATGGGTGTGTTTTGCAGTGAATAGTGGTGGAAAACTTCTTTCATAATGGAGCATAGCACCCGGCGGATCTTTCATCCAATATTGCGTGGTGAATTATACGGGACCCCAAATACGAAACCCCTGTTATCAGCTATTAAAATTAAGGCTTTTTACGAAACCTCAAAGGATTTTGATTTGGTTTCAAAAATCGGATACCTTTAGGGTTTCGTATGGTACCTTTTTTCAGTGTAGAATAACCGTAAAGAATTCGAGCCAGACGACTATGAATGAAGTTTCTTCACCAAAGTTACACCATAATCTCTTTAGCGTCCACGCTTCGCATGCTTCAACCACAGCTCAAATAGTCAGTCGAACTCGATATAGTCCCAAAACAAGAAGTATTCTGTTGATTTCACATTTCTGAATTCATATATATGTATATATCACTATAGCTATGTCTTTTTTGGACGTGGGGTCTACGGGATCTAGGGATTCTAGGGTATATTCGATTAATTCAGTTGAATTCTGAATTCATCGAAGACTCCCTAGACCCTCCGTCCAATAAAAACATACACCTAGAGGGATATACATATATATGAATTTAGAATTCAACTGAATTCATCGAAATGAATAGTTTCGAAGATCCCATAGTCCCTCATTTCTTTTTGACATGACGGATCATTTTGTTGTTCGCAATTCAGATTGAAATCGTATACCCCATTGTATAATAAGTATATATAATGAAAAAAAAAGAAAGTAAACAAGATAGATCGATGAGCATCCTATAACTGGCATCGCTTTCAACTTTGACTCACCTCACCTACATAAACTCATATTCTTGCTTTAAAGATTGGATCTAAAAAAGTTTTTAAATGCAAGAAAAAGAAGCTTTTTATTTAGAATCTTTAAAGTTTCTAATGTTGTTGTCTGCTTAGTTGCTTGTAAAACGTCATTTTTCATATATTTCAAATGATAATCAAAACGTTAGTTGGATAAATAACACACTAGACAGAAAAATAAAACCATGTGCCATGCAGCCTGTTCGGCAGTCGAGCTTAATGACGAAATGCTGGAGTCATATAAAGTGCTGGCCACTTTTGCAATCATTGCTTCAAAGCTTTCAAAGCGAGCATTCAGATTGTCTAACTGTTTCTGCTTTTCGCTCTCATTTAGAAAAGCAAAGTGAATGCTATTATACACTAGTGCTTTTATTTCCAGGTAGCTTGGCCTATAGCGATCACTAAAAATCAAATATTCATTACTCAAAGTTGAGCGCGATACAGCTGCATCGTCCGTGGCAATCACTAAGGGTACACCATGTGCTTTATATACTAACATGGGATGTGCATTGTTTTCAATACCCAGTATAAATGCATTACTACTCATAACCGCTTCAACGACTATATTGAGTTGCTTCATCTTTTCCAATAGCTCATATGCATTATGCTCGTAAAATATATCGATGCCATGTCCAATTCGACTTGCACCAGCAATTTCTATCGCTTCGCGTATGTGAAATTGCAATCCCTCTGGTGGTACTAGACCAAAAACAAGCTCACCTGCATGCATTGCGAGCTTTACAGTGGGAAACCGTTGCTTAAGAAACCGAAACATTTTCATATGTAGTGTATAGTCCCGCATCGATACAATACCATTTTCTGGACCGACAATATTGACGCCAACTATTAGATCACTGCGTATAGCACTCGAAAAAGCAGAAAACAGACTACCAAAAACTTGGGAAGGTGAACTGCCTCTAGATACATAACTTTGAAAACGGATTGCGAAATTACCATCATTGATTCCAGCTGCTGATGTGTCAATCATTTTTACGTAATTATTAATTATTGTATTAACATTACTATCATTTACAACCATGTTAAAATAAGCTGTTAGCGCTATGTCTATTTCAGAGTCGTTGGACTTTGAATTCAAGGAATTCAACTTAACATTTAGTTCATCTGTAACGCTAATACTTGGCCCACTTTTCAACATCGTTTCTATGTATTGGACATTTTCACTAATGGCTGTATTTTTTAATAACATTAATCCCTCATTATAATAACTATTACTGATCGGACCAAAATAATCAAAAGTATCAAAAAATTGTTTACTTGGCGGCGACTGTTCGTGATAGTGGTTAGAGTAATCAATGGTCGACCAACGTTTCAATAGTGCACGATAGAAATCATTATCCAAATATATTTCACTAACGGTGATGCACAGAGCTTTTTCTGAATCTGTCAAGTTAGATACTCTAGTTTCTATTTTGTACTTTTGGATCTTAAGAGTTTGATTATCTTCGCGGTATACACAGTAATTATTTCTAGCAACCCAGTTAAGATAAGTTTCAGAATAGATGGAGCCCGAATAGTGATGATGTAAATCACCACCTTTCGGCATGTTGGTTATGAATATATTGAGTTCGGAGAGTTTGCTAGTATCACCAATAATAAGCCTTTTATAGTACTCCATTGTTGCATCAATATTCTTATTGGATTTCAACGTTGCTGCATTATTAGTTTCGATACAGAAAATTACAGCGTAGATGAATATTACGAACAAATGCATTTCCATAGTTTAAAATGATAAGCTAAAGATTTATGTATACCTTTCTTTAACAGAAATAATACTTACCACTAAGATTCTTGCTGAAATATTTCTTTTTTCAAAAAAAAGCTAATCTTACTTATCTATGATAGAATAACTGAGAGACAATTTCGACGTTGACATAAGATGAAATAAAAAGTTTGATAAGAATTTGGAGACACATTAAGTGTTTCTTTTTCTTTCTATCTGAAAACTTGGGATGTGCGTGTTTCTCTTGTAATCCGCAAACACACTCACACCCACACCCAAAAATGACTTTTCATGCGAATAGTTAATATCATTTTTAATTTTGAAGATACAAAAACAATTGCGCTACCAACATTGTAGAGAAAACATTTTCTACAATCCTATACTAATTTCATCTTCAGAACTTCAGTTATATTTAAATATCATTTCTTCTGCGAAGAACTCCAGAAAAAAGATCGATGCTCATTCACTCCATTGAGGCACTGGCAAGAATAGGTCTCAGGAAAACCGGCGTGAGAAAGTATCTTGATAAGATTTCGAGAAACTAAAAACGCAGACCCATATAAAAATGTTTTTACTACTATCTTGGTAGAGCAAATTTCTTTTGCATCTTCAAAATTATAAAACGTATTAGGTGTGCATATGAAACGCGCACTAACATCAATAGAAGCCATCATATCGGTTTTCATATTGAAAGCTTTAAAAACGACTTTTGTTGATGTTTTGAGTTTAATTGAAGAAAATAAGTATAGAATTTACAAACGATTTTCGTGCACTATTTAATAGAGCACAAAAACAAAGCCGAAACAATAAACAGATTTCGACATTATCGCTGTTATTTTTAACACATATTCATTCGTATTTGTCTAAATGTAATTTGTTGCCTTGAATGAATTCGATAACTGCTTAAAAAAACAAAATAATATATCAAATATGAGGTGTATCACGGTTTGATTGTATCGAATTCTAAAGAAGAAAATTTACATGTAAATTACTTTTTAATTATAAAAGAGTGATTCATGATAATCTATTCATTCTTATAGTTGACTGATTTTTTGAGTTTACAGCGCGGAGATTTCCATGGGGACACAAGGTTACTTTGATAATAATAAAAAAAGATCGTACTTCGTTCGACGGGTCTGATTGAGTTATTTGTGAAATATCTTCAAATGAAACTAGACCAAGTTCAATAGCTTCTGTTAGCAAATAGGATTTTTGTGTTGTTTTAAGTTGAATATATCCATCGGATGTCAATTCGCATTCGCCATGAATAAGTATTGTATTTGTAAATGCTCGCAAACTATTAACAATAGTTTTCAATAAAGAAAATATGACATCCTCATTTTCATTGATTTGTAAGATAGTTTTCGGTAGTTTTTGTTCGGTTGTATCAGTGCGTAATTCACCAACAATGAATCCACAATAAAAAGCTTCATGAATTGACATGGACATACTCGAACATGAATAAATAAATAGTTCTGTATCAAGGTAATCATTGTCAATAGCTTGTCGATATGTAACCATGCATTGATTGATACTATCATAAACTTGACGAATGAAAAGTTGTGTTATTACTGGATAATATTTCGAATGGTATTCTACGATCATTTCTTCACAATCAGTTTGATCATTGATTGTAAATTCTATTAAACCTTCACTTGTTGCTGTATGCTAAAAGAAAATAAATACAGTGCAAGATGCTACTCCACAGGACACATACGATTGGAATCAAATCATTGAAACTAAATGAAAAGAACTATGAATATACTCCATGAAATTGAGAACTTTGTTTTACCAATTTCGATAGTAACCATTAGAAAGAATGCCTAATGTATTCGCAAGTTGTGCATCAATAAATGTTTGAGTATAGGGATTGAGAACATTTTTTATTTGTAATTGTTGTGATACAATTCGATTGAATTTTATTATTTTTTCTGCATTATCAAATAGATTATTCATTCGATTTTATGATTGAAGAAGAATTCACAAATACTGCTACTGTTTTTTTTCTGTGTTGTTAGTTTTTGAAATACGTCCACTAATTAATTAGATAGCTCACACATTAGTAGTGACATCTAGTTTGTTAGAAAAAATAAACTCTGATGACTTTTGTAATTCATATCAACATACACGTGATATTGTAACATTGACAACGGATTACTGTTATTCAAAGCATTATGTTTGACGTAACATGATATTCTGAATTCAAATCTATATCATGAATTTGTATATTTTTGACAAAAGTACAAAAGACTTAATCTTATAATTAATTCGATACGAATAATGAAGAGTATAATATTAGAAAATAAAGAATTGTAAAATCAATATTCTTATTCACATTATTCAGTTATATGTATCTGAAACAAACATAAAAAATTCAAACTATGATTGTTATACAGGTTTAATCCTTTTTGTTCTGATTCCATCAGTTTTGATTGCATTTGATGAAGCAGAATGTTTATGATCTCGAATGGCGTCTACATCTAATTGCAAATGAGTAACAATAGATGTTTGATTTATATGAACAATACGTGTTAATAGTTCAATTTGTTCGTAACCATCAGTATAAAGGCGAAGCGTTGACCACGTCAATAAACCAAAGCGAGCACTATTTCGTTTACCCGTTGGATGTTGTAATGCTATCAAAGATCATAGATCAAATATGAAAACTATCTAAACAAATGAATTTTTTTCTATTTTCTTACCAATATAAATAGCTGATTCGTAAGTTGGTCTAACGACACACATTTTTTGTTCAATAAATCTCAATGCTAAATCATCATCTTCTCCGCCCCATCCCCAATATAAATTTGAAAATCCATTAAATTTTTTATACATATCAAACGTTAATAGAAGTACACCACCGACTAGAAATTCATAATATCGAGTATAACCTCGGGTATCATTCAGTTTTCGAACACGTATCGTTGTATGTTTCGGATGACTGCGTTCACATGTGTAATAATTTCCATCATTTTCAGGTATTAAATCAACGTCGTGTAATATCAGACATGTTATGTTCAGAGATTGTTTTTCAAGATAATTGATAGCCGTATTATATAATCGACCTTTGTTAAAGCGTGGCGTCACAGGAGCAACCTTAACAATAGAAGCGAATGAATTTTTAAAGGAGGTAACCATTTTCTATTCATAAAATAAAATTGAAAATTTCATTGATTATGATGATAAAAATCATGAACTGCATACAAAATCGTTATTGAAAGTAAATATCTACATTTTTCACATGTGTCAAATAAATATACGCTAAAACTATTCATAGACGGAGCCTGTCGATTTAAAAAAAACTATTTGAATAATATATTGGTATAATATGAAATTGTAAGGTCAGCAGAAGCTACTGAGTCTATTTACAGTTAATATGAGTATTCGTAGATGGGATGAAAATCAATACGATACTAATCTGTATATATGCGTTTTGTTTTACTGACACATAAACTGAGACTATATAACAGCAAATAAATACATGTGATGACTCGTAACTTATCTTACAATGACAATTTGTCTTTTGGAATTGATCCTTTAATCAATAGTATTTGAGAACGTAACATCGATAAGTAAACCTTAAAAATGAACGATTCGAATTCGCCAACCAAGTAAACAACAATCGAAGAATGATTCCATAGTTTTATGAAGATGAAAAGACGCACATTTTTTGGTCGTATTGAATCATATTATTTACAAAACATAAAATCAACTTTAAAAGCAACAATAAAAGTTTTATCGTCTTTTTAAATACCATCGTAAAACGAAATCTAATGGCTGATATGCTTTTTTTAGACTAAATCTACATTAAAATAAAATTCTATTCTCTAAAAACAACTCATAGTTGACCTCTTCTGAAGTAAAAATCTATTCATTTATGTTCCTGTTTTTACCTGTTCAATAAGTATTACTGTATATGTTAGCTGCTGGCGTCTGAGAAATGCATGTATATTTAATAAAAACGTCTTGGCATTGTAATATCGACCTTGTAATGTTACTAATACAGCTGTACGTTGCGCTGATGTAACGCCAACAGGAAACCATAATCCATCTTTAAATACATAAGGTATATTTTCGAATGTAATATTTTTAGCAAAATGAGTTTCAATCATTTGTTTATTTTTCGGCTTATTAACTAACGTTTTTATATAAAACTGTTCTACATCATTAAATGTTATATTCGTTGATGGTATAACGTACGGAAAAGGACCCCGTAAATATTTTGAATATTTTGGATACAAATTAGCAGGATTATTTCCCGGATTATCGATTTTATTTATCCGACAAGTAATAGATGTACGCATGACAAATTCATAATAAGGCACTACTAGATATTTTGTAGGAATTGTGGGTGCTGGAATAGAAATGATTTCTGTTGAGCCAATAGATTTTTTTTCTTGATTATCAACAGTATTTTCTTGTTTATGTTGATACCTCGTAGTAAAAATAAGAATAAAAATAAATAAAACAATTATGATACACGATGAACTGCGCAATCGACGGAAATGTATTTTGCGCATATTTAAGATAAAGCGGAGAAGAACAATTTTATTTGTGTACTTTTTCTTATGTTGTTGTAAGGCGAAGTGACGAGTGGATATTTTCTTCAAACAGTAACGAAAAGCATTTTCACAATGAATATTTATGAGAAGAAATAGAAGAATTATAATGTAAACGGTAACTTTTGTGCCCCATGTACATCTCTTAATTGTCGAACGAAAAAATGCAGAACAAGAACAAATGATCGATGAAGCACTACTAGGTAAGAGCTTTTGAAGCAGAAAATATGATAAATTGTATGAGTGCAACAAAGAATTAAATATTGTTCTGTCTGTGTTGCTTACATTTTTTTTTCTTTCTCTCAAATATATATATATATAAATATATATTCCCTAAGTTGAGTGGGCCCCTGCATTTCGATGTAAATATACGAGAACATTTCTTTACTGTCGTCTTTGATCAGAATTTTTCGTTCTGTCATGTGTAAAAGTGAATATAAATATAACTAATTTAGTTAAGTTCCATGTGTGAAAAAAATATTCATCTGTGATTGGACGGAAGCGACACACAAGCAAGCTCAGGTAAAATACATGGCAACCGTAGTGAAAACAATTCTGAATGAAAAAAGAAAAAGACAGAAAGAAAGCAGCAAATTTTGCTCACATCGTCGTGTAAAGTTCTGTTTGTATTGAACAAGCACCGTTGGTAAGCATTAAAAGCAAGCATAGCACGCAGGCAGAGAGAGATAGAGAAAGAATAATGACAAACACACAGTAGATATTAATGTTAACATTTACATATAGGTTCACGTTCTATTCAGAATATTACAAAAAAAACGATAATTTGCCTTTTAATTGGTACAACAATGTGATTACAACATATAGAAATAGAGACTTCTAAATGATTGAATTACATTTTTCAGTTGTCAAGGACAAAAACATGGATTCTTTTTTTTAGATTATTCAACATTTAGAAAAATTTTCCATTATAAATTGATGTTAAGAAAATTTTTGAAAGTGAAACATAATAAACTTACTTTCATCAGTTTTTCTATATACTCTATGGATATATATTGTCAAATTTTGTAGGTTCTATGCAGATCAATGATATATATATATATATGATGTCAATAGATTAATCCTTTGTCTGTTTTTATGAATACTCGATTTACATTAGAAAATATTGTTTTATCTTCAAAACATCTTAATCATACTAAGTCCCATGCATGAGTGTTGTGCAATATTTTCTTTCCTTGATCATTCAAACACTCGTTTCTGTTTCGGTTTTTTTCCTTTCAAATTTTTCTATAGTCAAAAAGAATAGACAATCTTTATTTGCCTCTAGCAATTGTTTTATTTGAATTTCAAATAATACGAGTCTTCATGTCATTTTTGCCAAGTTGACAACTCAGTTATTTATTAAAAAATTGTTTTCTTTGCAGAAACGAAAAATATGTTGTCAGACGAGACCATATCAAATTTTCGTTTACATCGTGATACTCGTCTTGAACAAAATGCCCCACCGTTTATTGTTTCTTCAGCATCAAAACAACAACGACGTCTGCCTGTTGAACGTGCTCAATCATCACGTTCATCAAAATCAGCTGTCGATGCTAAAACACGTGCTGTCAGCGATAGTTGCATGGCAGCAGCTATCGGCGATTTACAATGGCTTAAACAAAGTATAAGAGATGGGCCGATTGGAAGTGGTGAAGCAACTAGTGTTGAACAAACTTATGGAAAAGAGGTACTATAATCAAAATAAATAAATATTCTCCGTTGATTATTAATATTATTTTTCGACTTATATTAGGGTCTTGCTCCTATTCATCTTGCTGCATTACATGGCCGACTAAATTGTTTAACGTATCTTGTTGATACAGTTCATATTGATATTGATTTACCAAGTTCTACCGGTTGGCGTCCAATTCATTTAGCTATATCAAAAGAAACAGGTTCACGTTCATTTCAATGTGTTCAATATCTCGTTGCAAAGCAAGCAAAAATAAATATGTCAGTAGATTAACCAGCACGCATAAACTCTTCATTGTGGTTCGAATTTATTTTGTATTACTAGAGCTAACGATGACAAATTGACACCTCTTCATCAAGCAGCCTCAGAAGGTCATGTGCAATGTTTAGAACTTTTACTAACGCATGACGCTGACGTTTATGCTGAAGATAGTCGTAAACAACTACCCATTGACCTCGCAAAATTATGGGGAAATAAAAAATGCGCTAAATTACTTGCAGCTGCGATGTGGCATCAAAATAAGCATTTATCCGCAAAAGAACGTCTTCTATCGCGCAATGCAAAAATGGCTGATATTTTACTTGAAATAAAACGTGAACATGCCATTTTATTTGAAGAGAAAACTGAAGTAAACTATGCGTCTTTTCTCTCTCTTAATTCTTTTCAGAAATTTTCATCTGATATATATATATATATATATATAGGAAAAATTTGATGAATGGTTAGTTAATATAGGAACAGGATCGGCAATTGCAAAAACTAAACAAGAAAGTAAGTGTTTAAACTTTTTTTTATCTGTTCTTTTTCTTATTTGTTTATTGTGTATTTTTGGGTACGAAACCATTGAGTCCTGAAATGCAACAAGACCAAGAAGAATCGAACAGTCAAATGACACTTCCGAAAATTTCTCATGAACATGTAATAAATCAAAGTCAAACAGATAAATCTACTATACCAAAACGTAATCGACCGGCAACATATGTAAATAGAGATCGATGGAATACTTCGACTCATGCCAGACCAAATCCTTATGTACCTAATTTACTAGATAACTATCCACGTGATCCATTTACTAAAATGCCACCTAAACGAGATGCCATAGAAATCTATCGTTTACTTCAAAGTATGAATTAGTATCATAGAAATATTAACATTAATATATTTTTGTTTTCTTTTTACGTTCATTAATCATCAAGGAATGTCACTTGATGATGTAAAGAAATTTCTCAGTAAAAGAAAAGAACCGCTTGTTGATACAACATCTGGACAAGAAAATAAACAGCGACCTGTTGTCTATGCAGCATGTCATGTCGATGACATACAAACATTACATAAGCCAAGAAAGGGCGAAGACTCTTTCCGACCATTACGTCATTTCGATGAGAGTGGTTTACATTTTACGGACGACGCACGACAAAGCATTTTCTATCAACAATTATCGGAAGCAATGGCGGGAGGTGGTGAAAATACTGCACAAGCTCGACGTCAAACAGCAGATGAAAAAGCTAAATGGGCTTTATTTGCACAATATGGTTCAGAACTTATTGATTTCTTAACTGATCGACATGGTCGCTTTAAACGGCAATACGATAAAGTTTTCATCACTTAGAAATGAATTTATTTTATGAGATATTTCTTGGAAGAAAAAGTTTGTGAATAAGAGACCGGATGAATATCTGAATAGAACATGTTTTTCTTTTTATTTGACTTTTCGTTTCGATCATTTTGATGTCTTCTTCTATAAATTTTAGAGAAAAAAAAACGATGCTATTTAAAAAGGAGATGCACGAATTTTTTTAATCCGACGGATTGATTTGCTTCTTGAGACTTCATACAAATTTGTTAATTATGATGATTTTTCAACACTGCAATGCCGACAATTATTCACTCTATTTACTGAGAAGCCGTATAAGGTTAATCTCACACTGCTGATGAATTTATTCAAAAAGTAAAAATCAAAAAAGTTGGGTATTTCTTGTATTCATAGAATTGAAAATATTTCTTTCCAATATATAAAGTATCATATTATATTCACACTCAAGTGACATTATTTTAAAACGTATAAACCTGTTGTAGATGTTCTTTTTAGGCATGCGAAATTATAATAATTATATGTGAACAAACATATCCTAATATTACTTTCGAGTTCATGCACTATTTTAATATCTTTCACTTAGACGTATATTCATTTTTCATAGAGTAAGAATATTTATAAACTACACTACTAGTGTCGTCGCAAATGGTCTCTTCTAACAAAATTGAGACACTAACAAAAAGAAAAAAAATCTGAAACGAGAGTGCTATGCTCTTCCATTTGTTAAAACTCATTTTGAAGTAATTGTTTTACATAATAAACTGAAGATTTAAGCTGATTGCCGCAGGACTACTTTTAACCAATGATTGAAAAATTTTAAAGTGTGCATTAAAACGCTTGAATTTCTTGTAATAGCTAATTTTCTACAGCTATGAAACATCGTTGAAGTATTCAAAGATGTAATGGAAGAATTATCTTAAGCTAATAGTTCATTCTAATCTATATAATTAGTATCACGCGAACTCGATTCATTCGCATATGCTGAATTATAGTTTCAAGTAAGAAAACATCTAACTCACCTATTCTTGACGAGTGAAGCCAGATAAAAAACAACTAATAGGCTATTGTTATGGTTGAATAGAACAAACACAAACAGAAATAAGTATTATTACTATTAACTACGCCAATAAATAGATGGGTTTCATATTGCGTCAACTAATAGATATGCTGAAATAAACACACCATTGTCAGTCAATATATAATACTTTCAAGCATGCAGTTGTTATCGTTTGAGAAAAATGCAATTGCTTTAAGTTTTCTCAAACGATAATAAACATTTCTTGTCTCATATTTGCTTTTTTTCTGCAGCAACACTAGTTAGCGAACGAAAATGGATGCCAATAAATGGTACCATATGTTTAGAGAAGCCGATGATTTCAAATAGAAAGAAAAAGTGAATTTTTTTAACTTCAGTGAACAAATAATTAGATAAATCAATAGTTATACAATACCATTATACATAAATATTTCATCTTTTTCGGTGATTTTCAAAGCCGAAAAATGTAAATTACATAGGCAGACAGTTTACTAAACATACATTCAAAATAGTCATTTCCTTTCGTCTAAGAATTGATTCAGATTTTATTTATGCACACTTTATTCCGAACAATATGAAATGATTTTTCTTGCCATAAAAGTCAATAATTGTGATCATTTGGAATTCAAGCGCACCGAGCTTTTCTTCTTCTCCCATGATGTTTAATTTGATCTCGAATAACAATCTGAATGAGATAGATAACACATTGCCGTAAAACACCATTGCTGTGAATCAACATGAAAGCATTCTAATTGTTTTTAACTCCAATAAATACAAAAAATAAAAATAAAACAAAAGACACAATCGAAATATTATTTTCTATTCGCATCTTTATGACTTCAATATTGTTTTCATCTAACGATAAAGGTATTACTAAATATGTCCTATGCTCAACTATCGATATTTGAAGGTTGATAGATTACCAAATACAGCCACGTAAGCATGTATAAATCTACAAGAGAATTAAAATAATAATTTCGAAATTAGGCACTAACCAAGGCAAACGATGATTTGATTATATCACGCATAGTTATAATTATCTCAGTTTTATAATTTGCATAAGCTAATTACACTAGCTGACAGATCTTTTTATTCTCTTGAATGATGAATATTATCAGTATAAAAGCATATTCAATAGTACGGAAACATAGCGATTAAAAAGTAACTGATAAATTAATATACAACTGCAAAGCAAATTACAAATAAACAGAAGTCCATCCTGTTCAATGAAATCGGCATCCCTGACAGGATTTTTATTTTTTATGAATGCAATAATGAAGATAAATGCGAGTGATATGCTTTTTTCCCTTAATTAAATTATGTTAAGTAGTTTTCTTTCTGTTTTTTTTTGTATAATGTTCTAGTATTTGCGTGATTATTTCTAATGATTGAGGATGTTCGCGTTGACGTCATTTGTAGATGATCAAACATGAATTGAATTAATCCATACTATAATTTTTGTAGAAAACAATCGTCGTAAATCAAAATTGTTCTGACTATTTCCTTGTTGAGAAAAAAGCAATCCGAAATCGTTCTCGAATCTCATGAGAAAATTAATTTTCGAAGATAATCTTGTAAGATTATCATTGATTGTTATTTATTACATGATGATTTTCCAATGAATCATTTGATTACGTATTTAGCATGTTTGAAGATCAGGCATATGAGCAATCTGTCATACCCTTTTGTCATACAAAATATTCTCTTTGTAATAAATATAAAAAAACACATTTTCTGATTCATTTTTATGAATGATTGCTTACATATAGCATCCATGCTATCATAAAGCTTTTGTTAAAACTGTCAATATTGAATTGTTGTTTGCAAGCCTTGAGAATAGAAATTTTTCTGCTAAAACAAAATAGTAGATTAGCTCTTATTCTCTTATGGATTCCAAAAATTTGTTTTCACATGTGCAACGTTTAACATTGTTAAGAAAATCTTTACCTAATCAAATATTTACAAGTTATATTTGCTCATACTTTGTGATTTAACGCTTGTGCATTTTTGCTTAGCTGAAACTACTACTGACTTATTTTCAAGGGTAAGTTCTATAGCTGATTGATAGAAAAGATTCAACGTTTGAAAGCACTTTTATCTGAACGAAGTTGATTCCTCACTTTGAAATGTTTGCTTTTGTTGGCAGAAGTCACTTCCTATGCATTAAAAAGCAATAAAAGAAAACGGAAATGATTTGAGTCACAGACCCATAGAAAATTCTTTGCTTGCCATTTTATGATAAAAGAAAAACGTCCTCTTACTTTTTCTTCTACCATTGTATAGGCTTCAAAAATAGCAATAGTTGCGTCTTATTTACACATTCAAGCGTATGTAGATTAATAAAAATGATAGAAGTTGATAGATGACAAAATCTCTTTCTCCTCGCTATTCCGATAATAAACGACGTGCGCCGGATTCCAAGTTTCTGTCGTTGTTATTTAATACGATGAGGATGGTGGCCGTGTCTCTTATTCTTTATCTTTCTTTTAGCTATTGTCAATCATCGATTTATTTATGCATTCTCTTACCCACTCTCTCTTACGGTTGTCACAGATATTCGTAGCTGTGCTAATACCCATATACAGAGTAAAAAAATATAAAATATATGAGAACGAATCTTTTTTTTTCGATCCTTTGGTACACGGTGTACATGGCAGTGAAAAATAAAGAACAGAAACAAATCTCTTCAGGATTGCACCACGGGATCAACGTACAAGTAGTATTGATGATTAATCATTCATCAAGGAATGTCTCTTATAGGTATAGATGATAGTTGACTAGAAATATTTTTTTCGACATATCTTATATTACAAATCATGTTTTGATTATTTTCCATCCACTATTATAGCGTAAATGTCGAGGTCATAACACCAAAAAATGATTATTTATTTAGGAAATCAGTCTGTCAAACAGGTAACTATTAATTGCTATAATAAATGACCGTATAATATACTATTACGCATAGTATTTTTTTTCAATACAAATACTCGTCAGTTGTGTAGTAAATAATTAGAATCTCGGCCGAAAGATTTTTTTCTCCATTGGAACGAGTTTTGTTGCTATAGAGAAAGACAAAATTTATGAATTAGTATTCCACTAGGAATATTTACAATGATGATTGTGTGGAAGAGGAAGAAGACAAAAATTTGTAAATTATCCTCAAACATTCATTCTGTTTTTTTCCTGCGTTCTTTTGTCGACCAAATTTATGTAATAATTTATATTTCTAGAGAGCTTCATTTATTTTTGTTTTAATTGATCATGAATACTGATCATATAAATTATCAACAAAAAATAGCACAATCGACGAGCGAAGAAAAAGATCAGGAATTATTAACAAAAAGTGAGAATGCGCCAAAGCAACAAATAAATTCTACTTCAACAGGAATAAATCGAAATTCAATATCAACAAATGATGAATCTCAAAGAGTTAATCAAATTCCAGAAAATTCTATGAATTTATTAACACCGATTGAACGTCGAGAACGAACACTGACTTTATTTGTAATCGGTGTTATTTCTCTTCTAACCGGTACAATCCATATGGTCATTTATTTTCAAATGAAAATTTTCCTTTTTTCTTTTTAGGTATTGACTATGCAATTATCTTACCAACAGCTTGGGGTTATATAAATACATTTATGCAATATCATTATGGTGGATTCGTTATGGGCATACTTTTATCTGTTTTTGCTTTATCAGGTGCAATAGCGGGTATTATACTTGGATATCTTAATGATATTGGTATTTCATTGAAACGACTTGTTCTATTTGGCATTATGTTTAAAATTATTGGCAATATACTTTATTTTATTGGTATTAATATTTATATTGTTGTCATATCTCGATTGATTGCTGGCATTGGGATGGGATTAGTGGTAAGAAAATTATTTTTAGTTTTTCTTCTATAGAACTCGTACTTTCGTAGTGAAATATATTTTTAAAAGCTAACAATCCGATTTGATAAACGCAATATAAACGTACTATTGACTTAAAAAATTTTCAATTACTTTCTTTTTATGCAGAGATACGTGTTTTAAACTAGATGGTATTCGAGTTTTACTCGACTACGAAATGCGGTGCGAAGCACACGAGCCGAATATTCGAAAGTAGTGAGAATAAGATTTAAAAAATAAATGATCCACTTTAAGATTCATTGGAATCGATTACTTTTTTTTTTAATTTCCATATACGAATTTTGAATAAAAATTTCGCTTTCACTATTCTTAAATCGGCCATTTTAAATTTCATCACTAGGAGATCTTTCTGAAAATGTAACAGCCAGTTTTCTAACGATTTTTTTCATTGAACGATTAATTATTTTCATGAATCATTATCTTGAATCAGATGTAAAGCAATAGACTATTGGTTAACAACTATTGATGACGTCATTTTAATTAGCGCGAAACTATCAAACAATAAAACCTTTCAACACCTTCATTTTCGAATCATATTTTTAGGCGAACGAAACTTACTATTGTGAATCGGAAAAAGATGTAACAAGTTCGACCTCCATAATTTCATATGTAGTTTGAATGGATTTTCTATCATTTACGATTCTTTAGATCATCGCGCTACTTAATCTAATTGTTTTATGCGTATTCAAGTTAGAAAGGAACAAAAAAAAACTCGCGACGGACTACATGAATGCTGTGCTTCGCACCGCATTAAATAAATACAATAAAATTATCTCCGCATGGTTACCAACAACAGCTACATCGGGTTTCACATTTTTATGTTCCAGGAATTCCTTAGTGAATTTCCTAATGCCTTCAAAAAAGCAATTTTTTACTCTAAGATTTTCACAGTTATAACTTCTATTATCAATAAGACAGGTATCAAGCTGTGAGACTCCCAATCAGACTATATCCTCCGTGTATCACGTAGGCTAAATTATAAAATATTTTTGGGGGAAACTATATCTGCCTTCCTGTAAAGAGAGTTCACCATAAAACGCCTTACCCGTACTTGTTGGACATAATTAAAATGAAATAAGGATTGGGGACGTGTAACAGATTAAGCGTATGTTAATGTTATTTATACTAACATTAATAATAAGGATAATGATGTTTTATTAATAAAGATGGTAACTGTCGATGAAGATAATAAACAACATCTGAACAGGTTAGAGAGAGAGAGAGAGAGAGAGAGAGAAAGGGAAAAAGGGCGGCCAATTAGCCGACAGATCAAGGAGAAAACATCAAAGAGAACTGATATATCCCAGTGGCAAGTGTAGTGTCAATGAGCACCATCTATTTATTGATGCTAACACAAGTTCTCAATCAGTAAAAGTCTCCGAGGAATACTAAAATCAGGGACGTAAGTCAGGTCTCAGAGCAGGGGGAGCGTAAACTGTTTTTTTTCTGTTTCGGAAAACGAAAAAGACGAAATTTTCAAAAGCAGGGGGCATTACGCCTCACGCCCTCCCCCCCCCCCTATTTATGCCCCTGACTACACTCAACACTCAAAATTAATTTTCGTCTAATTTCGGTTCTTATACTTCTTTGTTGTTAATTTTCAAAGATTTTGAACTGTGAGTCCCCTATGATCGAAACGTAATACGAATTAGTTTTGTTCATTGAGTGTACTTGCCTCTGGAGATATGTCTTGATTTTGGTTATGATATTTATTTCATTGGAAACGGCAATTATGAACATGAAACATTTCATATTGAAAGCGCATTTTTTTCAACATTAGCTAGAAAAAGTTCACTTGTTTCTAACACCTTTAATAGATATATTAGACTTTTATTTTGTATTTATAGCCTCCATTGTTAGCAGAATTATCAAGGCGATCTACACCACAAACTCGAACACAACTTTTATCAAAAATACTCGGTATAAATATCAGAAAAACAAAAAAAATGTATCTTTAAAATCGTTTATGTGTTTTGTAGGCTGCCGTCAAATAGGTCTTTTAGTAGGTCCATGTTTCACAATATTTTTTAAACACATGAAATTTAATCTATTGGGTATCAATGTAACCATGCATAATGCACCTGGCTTGCTCATGGCCATCTTATGGGCAATACTAGCATTATTAACTGTCTTCTTCTTTTTTGATCTACCTACAACAACGGTAAATTTATAAATGAAATTGAACAATAACGTAGAGTATTTGATTTCTTTGTGTTTAAGATTAATCATAACTCTGTATCGAATTCATTAAATGATTATACTTTTCTACAAGCTATGAAACGTGTTTATAAAATATGTAAACAACCTGTTATTATAGTAAGTCGTACTTTTAACGATAGTAATAATGAAAGACAGCATAAAAAAAGCTTATTGTCAATATTTTCTCCATGAAAATCTCTTTTTAGAATTTTTTCTGCTAAAATCTTTAATTGATGAGCTAAATCCGATACAAGATTTCCAGTGTTCTATTATAGGTTCTTCTAATAACGTCATTTATTGCCTATTTCAATCAAACCGCACTTGAAACGACATTGACACCGTTTACAAATCAGCAATTTAATTGGCATGAATTGCAAGTATCCATTTTATTTGCCGTTGCTGGTATTGAAATAACACTGGTGTATGTTGTATTGCATTTTATAACAAAAAAATATCCAGATCAATCGATACTTTTATTTGGCTATATTATTCTTAGTATTGCTTGTCTTATTGCTGTTATCATTTTACCATTTTCAGAACCAGGGACAAAAAAGTATTTACCAATTTTTCTCATATTTGTTGCATTAGATATTCTTGCATTGCCACTTATTGTTGTCACAACGACAAGTTTATTTACACAACAAACTAATCATGATGAACAAGGTATTGGCCAAGGTATTCAACGTTTTGTTATAAATGTAGCAACAATCATTGGTCCGTTATATGCTGGTGGTCTACTACAATTTACATGGACAATGCTTTGTTCAATGTTTTTTATAGTCTTATTAGGAACATTCCTTATTGTAGCTATCTATCGATCGTTTAAAAGAAATCCTGATGAAGAATTAGCAGCTTTAATAAATCCAACAAATAATAATCGATAGAAAAAGAAAACGAATTGTATTAATTGTTTTATTTTACGCAATAATTTGTACTGAAAAAAAATTAATATTAATAAACAAGTTTAACTATGTTGTTGTTGTTGTTGTTGTTGCCAGTGAATTATTTCTTTTTTGTTTGTTACATTATTATGAACCTAAAATTTCTTCCGTATCTAATGATTCTCGATAAATGAAATGTATTGTACTTTTTATAGTTGGAATATATGATGAATACTAAAAATAGAACGACTATAGAGATAGATTTTGTTTTGAATTAAGAAATGTTTTTCTCTCACATGAATACAATAAATAATGCATGCAATGTGAATAAGTGTCTCTGAAGTGAGAGTACCATTTAGATTATTGAAAAAGCTGACATCAAACAAGGAGTACAAATAATTCGATATTCTCGAGGGAACGAACGATTTAACTTTCCAAGTTCAATAATATTGGAATTCTCTGATTGGACAACGATGACTAAAGGCCTATATAAACTTAGCACAATATTTGAGTATTTTCGGTCTCTATACAGCTTCCCGATCTATGTTTTCTATCAAGCCGGTTGTGTGCGATAGAGAATTTTAAACTTTATCAAAAATTGGGGTATGTTCTATACACATCCTTACTCAATATTTCGTTCAACAATCCCCATCGGAAATGTTACCATTCTGCAAAGGATAAAATTCTCTACTGAACTCAATCAAACTGCTTTCGACTCAACTCAGACCAGGAAGCTAATCGAAGCTGAAAATATGCGAGATATTACTTAAAAATCGAAATAGATTCAAGAAGAAAAACGAATTTCTTTATTAAAAATCAAAATTAACTTTGAATAAATTAGATAAAAATACTAAACATCACATTCTTGAGCGGTATTACACGAATCTGGAATAGCGAAAACACTTGGATCTGGTTTTTCAACTTTATAGTCATCAAAAAATTGACTTGCAAAACCAGTTGTAGCTCGGAAAAAGAATTGCGATGGTGTACACATCATATTTGTCGATGACGATCGACATGTATCTTCAAAAAATGAATAACCAAATGGGCCAGCTGGATCTGTTGGATCATCAAGAACCCACCAATAGACAGGTCTCGTATAAAGTACACCTGTACCATTGTATTTCACTCCAGCAGCAGTTTGTAAAAAGTTTGGTGCTGGTGGATTCCATGGTTTTTGATAAATACAACATGGGGGTCGACCAGTTGCTCGAGGATCAGTAACAACAAGATAAGCTACTCCATTAACATTTAGAAAGTTACATGTAAAATTATTACTTGTTGCTTCAAAGATTGGAATACAAATATCATGATAATATTCAACCATTGCTGGAAGTGACCAATCATAATAAGTTCGTCCGCGACCTATAGTTGTATTTACGAGTGGAATTGTATTATAGGGAGGCAATTGAATATCATCATAAACATGTGCCATTGTCCATTGATATGTAAAATAGTTTGGCCATATTGGCGGTGTCGGATCAGCATTGATCAAAGTCAAAGAGATAGATAGTAAAACGAATGAAAAACGCATTTTAGCTTCTTTTTTTTGGAACAAAATAAATATGAGTGTTGACTACGGTATCTTTTATATCAAAATCACTTTATCGCATTTTATAAGTGAAAAACACAACTATCGACGCCAATGCATTTTTATTCCCATAATCATGAAGACGTTTTCTTTATTATTTTTAGCACCAAGCTCGGAGTATTCGTTGTCATCATGATGAAGACGTATCTTTTTTCTAGGTTACTTCAGAATACTAATCAAACTTGTTATTATTTATTTCGTTAGAAAATCATACAATTTCAATTTAATTTGATATAAGAAATCGTTAAGCTTTTTCTTGATTTTCAGTAATATTTAATTGTTCGAAATCAATTTCGAATCCTTGTGTATCTTCTCCAGGTGAAGCACACATAATGCCAACCATTATTGATTGTGATTTATCTGGTATTGGAAAATAAGCCAATCTCATCATTTTGAATTCACCATTTTCACCTTCAGCATATTCAATATGTACTGCTTCTTTTTCACGTTTAACACGTAGTTTTAAAACATCAGGTGAACTTATTTGAACGACACTCCAATCCGACCATCCATTAACAGTAACAACTACACTAGCAAATTGATTTCCTTCAACATATTCGACTCCACATTTAATCCAATTTTTTTCATCAATACGTAACATTAGGCCACCTTGATCATAGAGTATGGTATATTTTCCACGTACATTGACCGTTGCTGTTAGTGCTTGTTCACCGGGAAATGATCGATAATAAAAATGACCATTATCACGTTCGAAACCATAATGGGTTTTGCGCCAAAAATCAGTTTTACCATCTGTATGGACACTAATTGTAGATCCATTGTTTGACCATTTTTTTGGTTCGTTAAACCACGTAAAACTCATCTTAAAAAAATTAAAACGACTCTCACAATTATATCAATATTTGCTTTTTCATTTCTTCTCTACTTTGATAAGGCGACATCTTATATTTGCCTTTTCTAAATCCTTGAAAAGCAATGCTATGAGAGATTTGCCAAGTCGAAATTATACTTTATTAGTAGCGAATACTAAAGATGCAGCACCATACCTTCTATGATAAAAACCAAGTTTTACATTTAGTAGTATTCGATCAGTTTTACTACCAGGTTAAGTAAGACTCTTAGCTATTGGATGATTGCATTCGATTTTTATACAAGATTGGTTTTATGTTCGAAAATAAAGTGATATTTATGAGAAGATAAAAGAAAAATGAAACTTAGAAAATAGGTGACAAGTAAACTATGATTTATACATATATATATATATATATTTATATGAAAAAACTATTCATCATTGTTGTGAAGAATCACCATGTTCACTCCCTTCGCTTGAACTCGATTTAAACATTTTAACATTTGTAAAGATCATCTGACTTGTTGCTCGATTAAGTTTTTCAAGATGATCCTATTCAATTAAATAAATAATCATATTAAACAAAATAAAAACTAGCGATCAAAGTAAGAGCCATACTCGGATGGTAATAATATCATTTTGAATTCCGTCATTGTTTGTACAATACCGATTGAGCCATTGATTAACCGTATTCATATGAGAAAATATCACATCAACAAATGGCGGTAATGAAGATGCCGATGTCTCAGGATCTTCATCGACTGTTGCCATTGTAGTAACCGGTAGTGACGCGATTGGTTCATGTGTTTGAACAGAAACATCACAACTTTTATTTATTATTGGTGGTGTAACAAATAACGTTGTATCGACATTCTATAAATAGAATTACAAGTATTTCTATAATTCTAATCGAATGCTTCGAGCAGAAGTGGGGCTTTTCCTTGGGTTCTATCTTTCCGTTCTATTTATTTTTTGCTTGTTAGAGGACGATGCGACTATATGAGATAATTAATAACAGACGTGAAACATGTTTTAGAACAGGCGTAATTCCAATCGGAATTTTTATTTAATTAAATTTACATCATGACGCATGCGTGCATATTTTCAAATTCTTTACATACCGGTGATTTTTTTTCTTCTATTCCGACATGAACAGGACTTAAAATAGTTGAAATGTCAAGGCCTATTAGAAAAAAAGCAGATAGGTGCGAAATTTGTTTTTTCTTCGGATTCTGACCTTTTTCTTCGTCGTCTTCTTCTTCTTTTGTTGGACTTGATCTTCGCGGTGGTTCTGGTAGAGGTAGTGACTATAAATAAATGTCCATTCATCATTATAATATGGATCTTAGTATGATTAATTACTTTTAATTCATCGCATTGTCGAGCAAGTTTTTTACATTCTTCAATTAATTGTTCAATTAGTTTTTTATTATTTTCGTTCGTTTCATTCATCGACTTTTTTGGATAGAAGAAAAACGATTTAGTATGTGTACTTTTCGATATATCAGACAGTTCACTAGAAAATAAACATAGCTTTCTATTTTCTATTCAAATCTAGAGTTCCTACTGATTATTTAAATTTGCTTTAGCCGTTTGAAAATATTGAATAGCATATTGTTCATACAATAATGCAGATCGATTAGCATGTTGTTCATAGTCAATTTGAGCCTGAAAATAAAAATTTCATCTATGTTTCAACAGCAGAACAAAAGGAATTGTTTACTGTTTTAAAAAGTATTTTAGCAGTTTCAAGTAGAATAAGTTTCGGTGGATGCTGATTGAGATTCTCATCATCCAGACGAATAATTGCAAGATGATTGGCAAATTCTGAAGATGAACTAAAACTTTTGATTGAAATAAATTATTTTATTCATTAGACTTGTTTTACGCTTTGTCCATGGCTGTTTGCCACCAATTTTTTTGATTTTGTGTGCATAGATGAGATATCGAATAGAGCAAATAGGGATGTAATGTTGAATCTTCACCGTATAAATGCACATTTTGTTGTGCACATAGAAGAAGAAAAACCTAATCGGCAAGCAAAAACAGAACAAAAATTATTCGTCAGAACAAAAGTTTTTTGTTTTTACAATTATATCTCGTTCGTTTAATGATTCGATTGTTAGTGGTTTTTGTTCGAAATCAATCGGTAGAACTGAAAAATGTTCACGTGTGATACAACGATTTAAAACTAGAGAGAAGCACGCGTTAACAAGACATCCTTAAATAAATATTTGCTTTACCTCCAAGTGACACTCGATCTGCTTCAATCATACAACATAATGTCCATATGCAACAGATTAATTTTTGAGTAGGATTTTTATTCACTAAAATGAGAAATACTTTGTGTAATTAATAGTCGGAGGTATTAGCACAATACAAAACCATAGTAACATCCCCGAGAAAAAGTTACCTCGTGTCATGTACGCTGGATAGTACTTGTCAATTTAAAAATAATTCCCTATTTTAAAAGTCTACAAATCATTCTTCTTTTTTTAATTAAGCAGAATTCTATTAAAACTCTTGACGTCTAATCTGGCAGTATTTCAACTCGGTATTTCATACATTGATTTAATGTATTAACAAGTCCCATATGCATCAGATCACTATGTTTTTCAATTGATTTTTCATTGAATTTAGAGAAACGTCTAATAAATACAAAACCACTTGATGTTGTTTCGTTGTCCGGAAAATCGTTTTCACTATTATTATTATTTAGTAAACAGTTATCAATAAATCCATTGATTTTATTTCTTAAAGATACAGCTGGAAATAAATGATCAAGCATTGTTTCAATCTAAAACAAACAATCACAAATAAAGCAACTCCTAAAATTACATCCGAATCTATTTACGTATTGTTCATGATTAGATTGTATATCATTGAATTGTGTTTTCGATAAGGTTGATAACCATTGTCCTAAACAAAAATAAACTTCTAATGAAAATATATAATAATAGTAAATAGTATTTACCAATAATAAATATTCGTTTTAAATAACGGCAGCGCATTGAATGAATACAAGATGAATATTGATTTTTGACTGATAGAGTTTCGTACGATTTACTGTGTTCTAATAATAGTAAACAAACAGCTGCACAAGACATTTTCGCTTCATTTATCGATCGACGTCTCTAGAAGAAAACAAACTATAAATACAACAATGACTGAGCAAATGATGAAAACACGTACAATCGTATTTAGTTTAATAATTGCGATCGACGCATAAAATAATAATTGACATTTTGCTTCATATAAATATGGATCAATGTCATTGGTAGATGATGAATTAAACAAAAATTCAGATAAACTAGAGGCAAATTAAGATAAATATTTGTTTATGAATTAAATCCATTTACTCATTCAAAGCATCAGCTGTAGGATCCCAATAAGTTTCATATAAACTACTTTCCAATCTCCGAAAGCCAACATCAATAGCATAGTAAAAGATTGTTGTTGTCGGTAGATTAGATGTCTAATCAATAGAAAAATTCTTAATTTTATATTTTATCTTTAATAACTCAACGCATACCAGTAATGTTTGAAGCGCATTGGTATTCCAATCAATATTATCTGAATTATTCTGTTCATCAATTTCAGTTAATAGCGGAAAATTTTTCATAATTGTTGTCATCTAAAACTATAGATAAAAATCAATGTAACTGTTCTCTCATACATATCACGTGCTGTCTGAAGTTGCTGCGAGCATCGCGAAATAAAAGACTATATGGGGTCAAACACGCTACGCGAATGAAAACTGAATTAACCATTAATTTGCTTCAAAAAGATGACTTAAATCTGAATTAACTAATCACATTACTTAATTTGGTTTTATTATTTTAGTGTGTTTGACCCCTAAGTGTCGCTACTAGACAATTTTGTTCTTATTAGTTGATCAACACAACCAATTGAGTCTTACCTACTTTCATCAATAAAAATATATTACAAAATTACTAAGTAATCCATTTTTGGAGTATATTCAATTGAGAATTATAATTTTTCTCATTGGTTTTAGATCAAGAAATGGACGATGAAGCGTTAACCTATAACTTATGGCGTATGCGAAGAACAGTTTTGCAAGTAAAATGACCAGATTTCGCTTTGATATATACATATAAGTATGTTAACTTTGAAAGATGTGTCATGATCGTGGTTATCTTGTAAGTCAAGATGAACTTGATCAAACATTGGAACAATTTAAAGATACATTTGGTGATAAGCCTAGGTAAAAATATAATTTTTCTCTTCTAAGAAGATTTTTATTAAATTATTTCCTAGTGAAAATAAACCTGCTCGATCACATTTAAACGTTTTAGTGGCTCATAATGATGATCCAACAAATACATTAGTTGCACGATTTGCTGATCAAGAGAAAATCGGTACTAAAGAAGTCAGAGATTTCATTTCACGAATGTGCGATGAAAGTATTACTAGTACAATACTTGTTGTTCAAAAAGGTGTAACACCAGTGGCTCGTGATGTAGGAAAAGTTTTATTTCCAAGTACAACAATAGAAATGAATTGTTTTTTTATTCTTCAGATTATTCTAAATGAATTAGAAAGTAAAAAAGTTCAATTTCAAGTTTTTCTTGAAAGCGAATTATTAGTTAATATCACAGAACATGTTGTAAGAATTCGATAACGATTTATGAAGTTTCCTATTGAAAATAAACTCGTTTAGCTCGTTCCAAAACATGTTATCTTAACACCAGAAGAAAAACAAGAGTTATTACTGAGATAGTAAGAAAAAAATATTTTGAGTTTTGCACCTTCAGTTAATTACATAATTATTATTTCAGTCGACTTAAAGAAAGTCAGTTACCACGCATTCAAGCAAGTGATCCTGTTGCTCGTTATTTTGGTTTAACTCGTGGTCAAGTAAGTTAATACTTATGTATGATCTCATTTTTTGTATTTGTATAATATTTAAGGTAGTACGAATTACTCGGACATCGGAAACGTCTGGTCGTTATATAACATATCGTTTGGTTACCTAAATCAAAATGAAAAATTTTCTCAATCAAAAGAGTTTTATCAACTTTTTTTGTTTTTTTCTCTTTTAATAATTTTAAGTCAATTAAAATTAAATAAGAAAATAATTAACATTTGAAAATATACCCTTCATTCAACCAAAGATTTGAATTGATGTGAAATTTACCCACTAGATTTTAATGTTTTTATTATGCAGAACAAGTTTTTTTAATTGCGAAACTTTCCTAAGGAAAACACTATTTCTATTGAGACAGAAAAAAAGAAATAGTGAAAATTATTTTTAGATATATGTACAAATGACATTTAAATTGGAAGAATTACCAAGTGAGCTTCTATGGGTCATTTTGGAATATATTCCACCAATGGATTTATTTCGTACATTTTTTAATCTCAATCAACGTTTTAATAAGATTCTTCGTTTACTACATTATCGATTTAATCTTTCGTGTATCAATCGAAATCAATTTAATTATTTTCTTAATACTATTCTTCCAAGTATTGAACACAACTGGATAGAATCATTGTATATTGATGATATTAGTGATCGGATCTATTCGATTAGTACATTTAAAAGTTTACAATCGTTAACAATTCATCATTTACGTACAGAAAATATCGTTTCATTAGCCAACGATATTTTAGTGGAATTAAAAAAATTAAATTCTTTACGATTATATTCAGAATTTGAATTACAAGAACGAGATATTAATTCATTGATGATTGTTATTTTTAGTCAACGAATGCCTTCGTTAGAATATTGTTATTTAGGCTTTCAAGATCATGGCTACGTGGGTTTCGATGGCTTAGATTCAATAAATCAAACATTATCTTTAAAAAAATTAATTATTGATCGATGGTGTCGAATAAGAGATTTTATTCGATTGCTTCATTTCATACCGAATATTACACATTTAACAATTCGTCTATTTGATTTAAATGTTAAAGGGTAAAGTTAAAATTAATGTTTGCTACTGTGAGTGTTCCGTATTTGCCTGTAAGAATGTTGTTGTTATGCTTTCTTACCTATAGGGAAAAATTCCTGCAGCGTAGATTTGAATTTTACTATCGATAAATCGACATCAACATAGATGAATCAGTTGCACAATTAAAAGATAAAATAATATGAGCTGAATAGGTAAGCTGTGAAGAAAAAACTTTTCAATTATATCCTAGTGATGAGATACATAACGAAAAATTCAAAATATGTTATTTTTCGTTTCGTTCTGCTCTTATTTCGATTCATTAAAGTTTCGAGCAGTCGACTGAATGAATCTGAGCAACAGAGTACTACCAATTTTTCCAGGGTAAATTCTGACTATTAAAGAAAATCAAACGTATAGATAGGAAACTTTCGAATTCTACAGTGAAAGTGTGCCTAAGTTAATAACACTTTTCTAGAAAGTCATCTTGAGATTTTCATAGGAAGAGAACATCGCCTCCTAAACTGAGATCTTCTTTCTGGAGCATGATCTAAACGGTATTATTGTTCGCATCGCAGCGCCTATTTTAGATTTTAATTACACAATAATTGCATTAATAGTGTTTTGATTTGCTTGAAGATTTATATTTACTTTGCCTGTAACTAACTTTTGAAATGAATATTTCCTCTATATTCTAGACCGTTTGTTCAATCTCTTAATACGATTAATGATTTTACAACACTTGTACCTAATTTAATTTATCTTCGAGCTAAACTTGCTGAAATTCCGTTTGAAATCGCTACGAAATTATTATTTCTCCGTTTGCCATCTAATCTCCGAGAATTATCACTTTCAACATGGTCTATTGGCTATGGAAATGGCGATTCTTGGAAAAGTCTTCTTTCATCGAAGTTTCCATATTTAAAACATTTTCGTTTGATTATTTCTCTGGATCGTATCCCTCAGAATTATCTAGTCGCAAGCATCGCTGACCTTGATAATATTGCTAAATCATTTAATCAATCGAAATATTTTCTTGATCATCATTGGAATGTTCTCATTAACGTCAATGATCACGATCGTCTTAAATTCGTTTTGCACACAGTACAATATCCAATAGAAAACTTTCAAACAACACTTTACGATACTCGCCATTGCACAATGTCACTATCAATGATGAAATCAGCTTATCATCATGTTAGCAAATTAAGTTTGACATTATTTGATGAACGAATTTCATCATCAGCCAATCTGACTGAACATCGTTATTTCCCTAATCTTAACCAATTAACTTTTCTTTCCAATATAAGAAATGAATATCCTGAATATTCACCAGACGAATATTTTAATGATTTAAAAAGCATGATTAATCTATCGACTATAACATGCATAAATTTTGCTGAAGAAAATCATCATTATCCAAATAAATTAGTCAATTTATTGTTAAAAAGTCTACCTAAACTTCATACATTAATTATACCCTACCGATTATATACATGTCTAGAAACACAATCGATATGTAATTTGAAAATGTTAACATTAATCTTCGCTGCTTATTCATCAATATCACCGCCGGCAACAAGAATGAGAGATATATTAACAAGACATCAAATATTAACAAATGATTTGATATTAGAACTTCTTCAAACATTATTTTCGTCTTTTCCTGATATACAAACATTGACATTGACTGTAAGAGGTTTAGACGGCTTTGATAGTCAGTTTTCTGAATGGCTTAAAGCTAACTTGTCAATGGAACGAAATATTGCATATGATTTATTGCTACCAGATAAAATCCTTCAATTTTATTTTTAGATTAGAAAATAAAATCATGTCATCTCACGAAATGCAAATATCGAAATTCGATATTCTTCCCAATGAAGTCCTGCTGGAAATATTTGAATATTTACCACCTGCATATACTTTCGAAACATTTTATTTTCTTAACAAACGGTACAATAGTCTACTCCGTTCGATTCGTCTTCGTGTTGACCTATTCAATGTTTCTAAACAAATTTTTGATTATTACCATTATTTTTTATTTCCTGATGTTTCACATTGCATTGTTTCATTGCGTTGCGAGGACGTCTTCGATCGTTTAACTTATCAAATAAATTTGTCAAATTTTATTTCGCTTGAATATTTAACAATAACAAATATAAAGCTGTCAACTCTGAAAAATATTATCCCGCATATAAATAGATTTCCGAATCTTACGTATTTAAATTTACAAATGTCAGCGGAAGCATCAATGACTCGCAAACTTTATTTTGAACAACCAATGCCATCAATTGAAAAATGTATTCTTAATTTTAATAGAAGACTCATTATTGAAGGTGAACAATGCTATTCAAATCTGAAATATTTAACAATAAGTCGATATCATATTGATGATTTATTATTGTTTCTACATATTTATACACCTGAACTTAAATATTTAACTATTACTTTCAACGATAAATACAATTCAAAAACATTACTTCCAAAAACAGAAAACAAACATCATCTTGAATCACTTACTGTGAAACAATGTCGAGTACCGTTTAATCGCATGGAAAAGCTTATTTTAACTTCACTACCGCGCTTAAAACGACTAAATATACATGCAATGGGTATCGATTATGCTGATGGTAAGTTAATATTATTGATAATTTACTTCCTATGAACTCGATTATCTTAGGAAAACGATGGGAAATGCTTTTATCGAAATGTTTTCCTTTATTAAAAGCATTTTTTCTGCATACAACATTTCCTAAAGAAGAAGCGTCAACCCCAGCTCTTCGTACTCAATTACTTAAAACATTTGAAACAATGTATTTCTCATCACATAATTTGTATTTTGCACTTCTTTATCATCCATCAACATCAGCTATTGATTTATTTTCATTACCCTTGGTTAACCATAGAATTCATGCTAGTCTTTATGATACATATATTGAAAAAACCATGAACGACATAAATATATTTGAAAATGTCAATGAACTTTCGTTATTTTTAACAACATCTGAAGAAAATTTGAAACTGCCGAAGTCATGTTTTTCTAATGTTAAAAATTTGAAACTTATTTCAAGATTTCGTCAATATGAACGCCTTCCACGAAACTTATTTGTTGATATATCTAATTTGGTAACATTTTCAAAATTAGAATCACTTGAATTCATTGGAAATACTTTTCCATCTACAAGTTTTGTCTTATTGGATTATACACCAAAACTTGAATCTCTGTCAATTTCATTTTCGAATTTAATTCAAATGACAAAAGCATTGACTGATCAACATAGTTGTCAGCAATTGACAAAATTAATTAAACATTTAAACATAACGTAAGCAGTCGTTGCTTTTCGTGAAATTACAAGTCACCTGTCCTACAGGTGTTTTTCTATCATGTATACTAAGATTTCATTGCTGATGCAATCGATTAGGTTCAAAGATGAGCCGGAGAAATTTTGAATTTAGCTCGGTTAACTCGACGTGATCTGGAAGTTTTCTCACATAGAAATTATTATTCATTCTTTACGATGATTTTGTTTTGTCAGATTCACAGCATAAATCCTTTCTCAGCTTTTATTTAAAGTTCGAATTGATACTATTAATATCTAATTTAGATCTGCTGATGATTTAAAGGACCTTGCTGTGTTTGAACGTTTACCATTAGTTTTCTGTACTTTGGAATCCTTATCATTACATCTTGCAAATCTAAAAGATGTATATCCATTGTTGATACTTATCCTACAAAAAATGGCTCGAATATTGAACAGGATGAGCATATTTATTGACGTATATACAATTGAAGCTAATATGCTCTATGAATTCAAGATATGGCTAATTGGTTATTTGTATTCACATGAACTTGAAAAAGTTGATGTTCAACAGATTGATAATCAAATCGATTTTTGTTTTTAAAAAGTAGTTTCGTTCTTGAATGAATAAATTCCTATTATTTTTAGATGTCGTTTGAAGCGAGTTTTCCAGATGAGATAATTCTTGAAATATGTCGTTATTTGCATCCGATCGATATTCTTCTATCATTCGGTAAACTCAATAATCGATTAAATCAAACGATTAGTGATTTTATTCGTCATGTACATTTATCATCGATTATTTCACATGAAAATTATCTTCATTTACTTCGTTTTACTCTTCCAGCAATTTGGTCATCCATAGAATCATTGACAATTAGTAATTGTGAAGTACCTTGTTTGACAAAATTATTTTTGGATAATACAGAAAATAATTTACCACCGAATTTAAAAAAGCTATGTTTATTTCATTTAAATACAAATGAAATTTATAAATTTATTACTCGATCGATGAGTAACACAATGATTGAAGAATTAATTATTGAATGTTCGGATACAGACAACGCTAAACAACAAGAATTATATGGATTTAAAATAGCCCAAATGTTGTTTTATCATCATCCAACATTAAAATCGATTGAATTAAGTGGTGAAATTGTATTTGATTTAAGTCATTTATCATTTTTATCATTATCGAGTAGCAACGATTCAAATGTAAGTTCCTTCTTTCGGAAACTGTGAGCCAATTTTTTTGTTTAAAGAACTATAAAATTGTGTTAGTAGGAGAAAAGCAATTTTTTGGCTCAGGAAATTCAATACAGCGTTAGTTTTTATCGGCACCAGCATAGTTCATAGTCTATTAGAAACACTGTCCATTACTGTTGCTAGTAGACAAAGTCTGACTCAAACAAGGAAGTAGAAATAAAAAATCGACTGAACTGCCTAATCTTCTTTGTTTTTGTACTAAAAGCTATATTCTATAATTATATTTTAGTCGATGAGCATTGTGGATGTTGGTGGTTCGTCTATTCTTCGTCGATTAACAATTCCTCTTCAATCGTTAAGTAGTTTACATTTACTTCTTATCTATCAACCGGATCTTGAATATTTACACGTACATATTGGTGATGCTAAATCAACTTTTGATTATACAATAACGCCATTTTCGCCATTAGTAAATCTCCGAGAATTTCATTTACGGTCAGATGATTTGTCAATTAAATTTAAAAATATCGTTGAACTATTAAGCTATTTTCCAAATTTAAAAGCTTTATCACTCAATTTAACAACGGAATGTCGTACATTTTTTGATGGAATTGTATTGCAAACACTTGTTCATAAACTTGATTCCTTTGAATTTTCGATCGCACGGTTTTCTCCGCCAACTTGTGAGGAACAAACATTATCAACATTTTATATGCCATTCTGGCTGGAAACGAAAAAATGGTATACGCAATCTTATTGGAACATTGATGAAGACAATGCCGATGCGGATTATTTTCATATTTATTCAGTACCATTTCCATTTTCAAATTTTGATGTTTATAAATGTTCACATGAGAATGTAGTATCAAATGAGAAATTAAAGCCATTTAAAAATGTTACACGTTTGGATTTAAGTGAAACAAGTGATGTTAATATAATACCATTTTTAAAGCGTTGTCCTAATGTTCATACAATTTGTTTAAACGATATTTATGACGACGAGGAAAACTATGGAACTGATGAAGAAGAAGATATTACTGATCAAAATGATGAAAGTAATTATATTGGTTTTTTAAACTAGGATTCAGATAGCCAACTGTTGGTCTTTTCTTTTGAGGCTTAGTTTTAAAAATTTACTAAACAAAGACTTTGCTCATGAGGATCTAACGTGATGCGTGCATTACCTAGGCTTCTAAGAGATGGATCATCTCGAGATCATCCCTAATGAATTAAAATAATTTATCAGTAGGGATTAAAATAAAATAGAACGTAAGATCTTTTTATTAGAAGAAAAAAAAACTATCAATTATTCAACTAAAATATTCTCTTTAGATACTTCAATTAATGATGTTCAATCGATGCCATCATATCAATTACCATTGCCTAGATTGTATAATGTACGTTATATAATATTACTTGCTCTTCCTGAACAAGATCTGGACTTTTTCGAACGTCTTGTACACGTCTCACCGAATCTTACACGTTTAAGTGTATTTTTCGATGATCTACTTGAAATAATTGATTTACCTAAAAAAAATTTATGTCAACTGCTTCAAAAGTGCATCGATCAACTAGAAATAAATCTTGATTATTCATGGTCCACATCAGATGTTCACCGTGACATTCCAAAAATTCTTCGTATTTTTTCAAATATTAAATCATTAAAAATAGCACTTCATTCGTCACAGAAACGTTCGTCTATGATAATTCAAGAAATTTTAATTCAACTACTGAAACATAACAGAAATCTTACTTCAATTACGATTGATGGTGATTTATTAACAGGTTTTGAGCAGATATTAAAAGACGGTGGTGTTGATCTGATTAAAACATGGCTAATTGAATCGAATCATTGCCGAGTTCAATATAAATATTATTTGAAAAACTGTATTCATATTGAATTGAACTCTTCGTCAATTGCAATTCTTTTATAACTGTTTTGTTTTGCTTGTTATTGTTTAATTGTTACTGATGATTTTATTATCTTTTCGGATGAGCCTATATTTGAAAGTAAAAATAAAAAATTAGTCATCACGTATTCCAAAACGAGGAAAACGACGATAAAGAAATGCCTAATTTGATTTCGAATATCAATTACTTTGAAAAAAGAATGATATCCAAGTCAAAAGAGCCTAAAAGCAAAAGAAAATCTTCACTGAACGACGCAGTTCTGTGGAAAATCAGAATACAGTAGCACTTTGGAACACAATGTAAGCGTCGAAGGGGCCCTTCACGTTAGGGCGACAAGAAAAATTTTCAAATATTCTTCAAAGTGTGACCGCTACAAAAGGAGAACTTAGTAAACTACACACACTACGTATAGCACTCTAGTTGATATCCGTAGCATTACAGGTGATGCTTGGACAAAACATCAAAGTAGTTTTTTGAAATTTCGAACCTATATTCAAGATTGAATTAGACAACTAGACTGCTATATATATATACTCATGTAAACATACTGATATTTCTTTTTTTTTCGCAGGCCAAGACTCATAGTTATTCTAATATAAAGCAAAAATGTATACTGTTCAAGTCAACCATACGATTGATTTGAATTTAGTAAAAGAGAATTAATAATGACAAAAAAGTGAATACGTCCACGGCAGTGGCGGAGCCAGGATTTTGGCCTAGGAGGGCTCAACCCCCTCATCTATTGAGTCATAAGACAATTTTTTTTCTATGTATTTTGATTTTTTCAATGCGATGGGTTGCAAAAATGTTTACTATTATTGTATCTGATAGCGCAGCAAAACCGCATCAAACTGAAGCACGTTCTTAATGCCCAAAAAAGAAGACAAAATTGAAAAAATCAACCGAAACTGAAAAGTTTTATAGCTTGACTTTTGCTGTTTGTCGACTAGTACTCATATCTGAAGAGATTTTTGAAAGATGTGTTTTTGTCTAATCAAATATTTTATTCTCTTCCGAGCAGCTACGAGCTTCACACAATAACTAAAGATTATACCACATCAGTCGATTTTTATTTGCAAAAGCTAGATTAAAATCAATTTAAATCTCAAAGTAGCTAAAAAGTCTATCGTCATACGATCTGAATATCTTATCAGTTTGTTCTATTTTAATTGACTACTCTTTCGATGAGTATTTTGTTTTCCTTACAAAAGTTAAAACTATTAGATAAAAATCACACTAAAGTTGATGCGCATTCGAGCAATATTCAAATGAAATTGTTCGCAGTGTTTGAACGATTTCATTAAAAAAAATAATAGAGCAACACAAACTCTATCAATCAATAACTTTGATGTACTTGTATCATGATGGAATCATTATTAATATAAAATTGATTATAAACGATTCAGATAAACACAGGTTCGTTACAAGCTTCAACATTAACACACAAAATAATTCATTGCACTTGATGCTTATTGTAAAGTTTCTGCACAGGTTATAATCCAATTTAAGGGTGGGATGCACAAAATGATTTCATTTTTAAAGTTTGTATTTCTTATAATAGATTCCTTTCGAATTTCTATGATGATAATCCAATTTTAATGGAGTTTATGCCAAAAGTAATTAGTATTACATTAGGTATGTAATATTAATCAAAATTAGTTAGATTAACAATATGTCGTAAAGATCTTATGTGACAGAGTCAACAATAAAATCCAGTTAAATTCATTAATTTATTCATTCCAATCTAAATATGTTGTTGACTCAACTTTCTGTAATGCTTTTTGGAAAGTTGGTTTCAATCCAACTCTAAGCAGTAAGATTCCAATCAATTTTTATACATGGGTACTACACGGTATGTCAGAGCAACAACATTACAAGAGTTTAAGTGAATATAGCACTTTTTTTCTAAAGTTATGTTTGTTTTTCTAATTTTTTTCTTTTTGTGCTGAATCATCAATAAAAGTAAAATAAATGAATTTTGATCTGAAAATCTGTTAGTAAATAGGAGAACTGGGCAGTAAAACACCATGAAACTGTTAGTCATAAGAAATGTGTTGCCTCAATATGCTCACTTTTTGAAGAGCAACCCATTTTTCTTGAGGGTGTGAGTGTGGAGTTTGGTAATAGGTTAACACAGGGGAAATACGATCATAGATATCTACCACCCCACGTACACACTTTGACGCAGAAGAGTAAGAGAAACGAATTGGCGAAAAAATCAATGCATTGAAGGAGGAGTACTGACAAATTTCAAAAAATCAGCGGTAAGACAGTCTATTATTTGGCTTTGTTCAATGCCTGTTCGAAGTCTTGAATGATATCTTCCGACTCTTCGAGGCCAATGGACACTCTTAAGAGGGCAGCGCTGACACTGGTATCGTGCATGTGACGCCAATCAATCAATGTTTCGACGCCACCCAAACTGGTAGCTGGGGTACAGAGAATCAACGATTGAGCAAAGGATTTGGCCTGAGACTCGGACTCAAGTTCGAAGCTAAACGTAGCCGGTGGAAGAAGAAGATACCGAGTAGCGATAGAGTAATTTGGGTGTGACGCTAAACTCGGATGATGAACTTTCTTCACTTTACGCCCATCTATCCGTTGTTTCTCAAGCCATTCAACTACGATTGACGCTGTCTGACATTGTCGTCGAACACGAAGGGAAAGAGTTCTAATCGATCTTAGTAGAAGCCATGTTTCTAGATTACCCATAACAGCGCCATCAATAGTGCGTTCCGCTAGGAGTTTACAAGCGAGCACATCAGATAATGAAGAGTGCACAATGAGAACACCACCAAGTAAATCACTGTGCCCAGCGAGATATTTGGTTGATGCATGCATGACTACATGCGCTCCGTGCTCAAGTGGACGTTGACCAAGTGGAGATGAAATGGTGCTGTCAACTGCAAGGCAAGCGCCAGTTCGAGAGGCTAGTTCCGAAAACCACTCAATATCAGCCACATTCGCATATGGATTGTTTGGACTCTCAACCCAAATCAAGTCGAGAGCACGCTCTTCTTTCGTATCCACCGGATGCCAAAGTGTACGCTCTGTACGAGGCTGACTTTCCCTTTGTTCATACAGTTGTTTACATTGTTCTAAAGTAAAAACTTCAAATATTTCACTTCCAAAGCTTCCACGTTCGCTCCAAAGTTTAAATGCAGCTCTTACGCCATGATAGCCTGCATCGACGTACATGCGTCGTGGTTTAATGCAATGAATTAGCGCTGTCGCTGCACTAAGTCCACTCGAATAAGTTATTGCTTGACCACCTTCTACTGCTCCAAGCAATGCTTCGACTCGTGTCCTGGTAACAGTATTCAATCGACTGTATACTTGACCACATGATTCTGGTGCGCCGGAAACAAAAGTTGTCGATACGTGAAGAGGTGCGGCAATATCCCCAGTAGTTTCGATACCGTCATCACCATGACATTCAATTGTAGAGCCATGAATGGGAAATGGCAGATTGTGTGGTTTTAATGACGATTTTGAAGCTGAGCAGTGACTCCGCACGTTCATGCTATCATCAGTATTACTCATGAAATGTGTTAGTAGCTAAAAATATGAAAAAGTGGTTTCTATTTCAGAGTGTACTACAGAAGCAGACGATTTTCGAAGATCAGATGCTTACAGTGAATCCATCTGTTTTTTAGTATACTGATACAATGTAATTTAACTGTAATGCGAACCTCGACAAGTAGCTTTTGTTTAGAGCGATCTTGACTGTGGGTGTGGGTTTATTGATATTTACATGCCTTAGTCACTCCCTGTCACTGCCACTCACACCCACCCGCTCATACTCTAACAGAAATACAGGGCAACAAAGAAAGCTCTTAGAAATAATATAATCAAGTTTTATACGAATCTCAAGTGTGGTTGTCTCACCAATTCAGGAGGATCTGATAATACGACACTAATTATTCTTATAAAACTAGTGTGCATGTAAGTGGGTAAATGATACTACAATGGGAGTACAATAAAAATGATATATAATATATGAGATAATTATATATATACGGACACTTGTGACTTCTATTCAATAAAGTATATTTTAGAACAAAAGAACAATCTCTTTTCAACTTTGATAACATCATTTGATCTATCGAATTAAACTGTGCGCTTCATATTATGAGGAAGATTACTAGTGTGCTGTATGATTGGTTCCATGACATCTTTTTTTGACATCAAAATAATTCAAGTCCTGTATTGTTCGCGGAAGAGAGAAGCTTTCTCCAAGACAGTATCCTTTGAAAACAAAACTTTCAGGAAAAACGTTTAAAATAGGAAAATATGGTAAGTTCGATACACTTTGTAGGCATCTTCAGTCTATGAACTCCTATTAAAACGATACTCGACTCGAAAGATACCATCATATAATTGAACAAAAATGCGCATCTAAGAGACCAGCTATTTTTTCAAATCAATTATGAAAGGCAACTAACCGGTACTAATCACATCCTATATTAGCTTCTTTTATATATCTATAATGAATTTGGTCTACAGTTTTGTATTCCTTATAGAATACAAAGGTAGCCTCGATCTGTCGAAGAATGTACTGAAAGTGGCGAAATGAATTTCTTCTTTTGTGCCAAGATCGCTTTACAATGTAAAAATCGCTAGTGTTTCAGTAATGATTTTACATACGGTACTCAAAAAGTACCCTTAGTTAATGCAGAAAAATCATATCAACACGTGAGCAAGAGAAAAGTTTAGTTCTTACCTGTGCTTCTGTTTTCTAGAGCAGAAAATGAAATTGTAATGTTAATCATCGAGTGCTATCAGACAAGCAAAAGAGTACTGTCGTGTTGCAACAGCTTCCTCGAGTACGATAAGATCTGCACTGATAACAGGATTCAGTGACACAAACATACAGTACACTAGTAATCTTCCTCATAATATGAAGCGCACAGTTTAATTCGATAGATCAAATGATGTTATCAAAGTTGAAAAGAGATTGTTCTTTTGTTCTAAAATATACTTTATTGAATAGAAGTCACAAGTGTCCGTATATATATAATTATCTCATATATTATATATCATTTTTATTGTACTCCCATTGTAGTATCATTTACCCACTTACATGCACACTAGTTTTATAAGAATAATTAGTGTCGTATTATCAGATCCTCCTGAATTGGTGAGACAACCACACTTGAGATTCGTATAAAACTTGATTATATTATTTCTAAGAGCTTTCTTTGTTGCCCTGTATTTCTGTTAGAGTATGAGCGGGTGGGTGTGAGTGGCAGTGACAGGGAGTGACTAAGGCATGTAAATATCAATAAACCCACACCCACAGTCAAGATCGCTCTAAACAAAAGCTACTTGTCGAGGTTCGCATTACAGTTAAATTACATTGTATCAGTATACTAAAAAACAGATGGATTCACTGTAAGCATCTGATCTTCGAAAATCGTCTGCTTCTGTAGTACACTCTGAAATAGAAACCACTTTTTCATATTTTTAGCTACTAACACATTTCATGAGTAATACTGATGATAGCATGAACGTGCGGAGTCACTGCTCAGCTTCAAAATCGTCATTAAAACCACACAATCTGCCATTTCCCATTCATGGCTCTACAATTGAATGTCATGGTGATGACGGTATCGAAACTACTGGGGATATTGCCGCACCTCTTCACGTATCGACAACTTTTGTTTCCGGCGCACCAGAATCATGTGGTCAAGTATACAGTCGATTGAATACTGTTACCAGGACACGAGTCGAAGCATTGCTTGGAGCAGTAGAAGGTGGTCAAGCAATAACTTATTCGAGTGGACTTAGTGCAGCGACAGCGCTAATTCATTGCATTAAACCACGACGCATGTACGTCGATGCAGGCTATCATGGCGTAAGAGCTGCATTTAAACTTTGGAGCGAACGTGGAAGCTTTGGAAGTGAAATATTTGAAGTTTTTACTTTAGAACAATGTAAACAACTGTATGAACAAAGGGAAAGTCAGCCTCGTACAGAGCGTACACTTTGGCATCCGGTGGATACGAAAGAAGAGCGTGCTCTCGACTTGATTTGGGTTGAGAGTCCAAACAATCCATATGCGAATGTGGCTGATATTGAGTGGTTTTCGGAACTAGCC
>CAJNYU010001318.1:42212-56075 GCA_905331475.1 Rotaria socialis
TTGGGTTAACAAGATTTAATTATTTTAAGTTTGATTTTCTCGCAAAATATAGAATTTAAATACGCTTGAGAGAGAGAGAGAGTGAACGATATGCTATATGTGTAATTCTTTCGATAGAATAATCTTCCAGTATAGAAAAAACTTGTTTTGAGGAATTTCTAAAAAAAAGAATGATCTATTCAAAGAATTTGGCTCGATACTTTCGAAATTATTTTATATACTAGTTATACTCGAGAAAGACAGAGATCTCTTTTTATTCTTACTCTTTCTCTTCTAGTTAATATTCCTGCTAATGCCACGTGGGCACAGAGCGGAGTGACGATTGCTGGAGGTCATGGAGAAGGTGGTGCCACTAATCAACTCAACGAGCCTCTTGGTCTCTTTGTTGATAATGTTCAAACAGTGGTTATTGCTGATCAGTGGAATGGTCGTATCATGCAATGGAAGAACGGTGATACAACAAATGGACAAGTCGTTGCTGGTGGCAAAGGCCAAGGAAATGGATTACATCAATTGAATAGTCCAGTGATGTATTAATTGACAAAGACACGGGTAGTCTCATTATTTGTGATCGAGGGAATCTACGAGTTGTACGATGGTCTCTTCGTAGTGGTACGACACAAGGAGAAGTGCTCATCGACAAAATCTGTTGTAATGGATTAGCAATGGATGAACAAAGATATCTCTACGTTTCTGACTGAGAAAAACATGAAGTAAGACGATATCAATTGGGTGAGAAGAATGGCACTCTCGCAGTTGGTGGTAATGGTAAAGGTGATGGTCTCAGTCAGTTCAACTTGCCGACATATCCCTTTGTCGATCGAGATCATTCAGTGTACGTATCAGATCACTACAATCATCGTGTAACGAAATGGAATAAAGGTGTAAAAGAAGGTATTGTGATTGCTGGAGGACAAGACAACGAGAGTGCTCTGACACAGTTGTATTATCCTAATGGACTCTTCGTTGATACGTTGGGTACACTCTATGTACCGGACCACATGAATCATTGTGTACTACGTTGGACTCAAGGAGACAAGAAACAAGGCACTGTAATTGTGGGTGGAGATCGTAAAGGAGCAGGAGCATATCAGTTCCAGTACCCCCGTGGTTTGTCTTTCGATCGACATGGAAATCTCTATGTCGCCGATCATTATAATTATCGTGTTCAACGATTTTCTATCGAATAAGACTTGTGAACGATTTTTTCGTTGTTCATTTCTTTTTCTATACTTTGAAATAAATGAACAAAAAGAAGAAATTTTCTTTTACTCTTTCGCTTCAAAGAAAATAAAAAGGCTAAAATATAAAATTACGTCATATGTTTCTTTTCGACTTCTTTTATTTATTTGTTAAATGAAAAGAAATGAATTAAATAAAAGAATTTACTATTTTTTCGCAAAAAACATTAATTATTAAAGTGAAAAATAAATTGTGCTTTTGAAAATATTATATAATCAAAAATAAAATTTGTTTTATTTAAATGAAAATTTGTATTATTTTCGTAAAATATTTCTTATTGAAATGAAATTATTAATTAGTAGAAGGGTAAGAAAATTTTGAGTCATTGCAAGAATGTTTATTTTAAAAATCAAAAAAATGGAGTTACAAAAAAATAAAGAACAACAATGAAAAAACTGTTAGCGCAATCCTGTGGGATTAAAATGTCAAACACGATAAAACTTCTTTTCTGGAATTCGAATATCACGGTCACTGATGGTCTGTGGAGCTTCTCTGTTACAGTCTGTATTATGATGTATGAAGTCTCTAGAAACCACCACAGACCGGTACAGAGAGTTCAGAAATCATCGCAGACCGTTACAGAGAGTTCAGAAACCATCACTGTTAAGGTGTACTTTCACTTCTTTATTAGCAGGTTCGATAACATACACTTTAACAATAATAATTGAGAACTGAAAACGATAATAGGAACAGATATACTCGTATTTAATTAGCTCCAATGAGATAAAGAATACATAATGTGTAGAGTAGAGGACAATAGGAGAAAGAAAGATAGCGCTATCGAGGTAGATGATGCTAATGATCTGTGTGTGCATACACAGATCATAACAATCACAGATCGTTACAGAAAAATTTAATTATTAACTAATTAACTAATTAATTAACCAATTAGCTGATTACTTAATTTCTCTGTAACGGTCTGTGGGGGCCGGAGTGGGTTCAAATTTCTACCCTATATACTTCAACACTCCTTTCAGATCGTGCTTCACAAAAATATAAGATTGAAAAATATTTATTCGCTTATTTTTTTATTTTAGAAACTTTTACTGTTGTCCGGATGCATGAGGTTTGGCAAATAAAAAAAGATGCATCACATATTACTCGTAAAATTCAATTTCTCATGCATGCAGAAATCAATTGTTCTTTTTGTAAAACAGCAGGACTGACTAATTTTGTCTTATATGATATACCAAGATTTCTTATATTGAAAACTGAAAGAATTAATACAGATTGTATTACTTTAATTGATGATATAAATCAACTTCGCATTCGATCACTTGATACAAATTTACCATTCGATTATCATTTACAGACAGTATTAATTGTTCTTGAAGAAGATGACATTGATTATCTAAGAAAAACAACGAATGGGTATACCTCTTTTAATAAAACTACTGGTCAATTTGTACAATTACGTGATTTATCAACATATCAAACAGGGTTAGCTTCGCGCTGGATAATATTCATTTATCAAACCGATGAAAATGTCTTCTATCCGGCACTGGTGGACAAAATAACTTTGTACCAAAGTACTTTAGCCGAAGGTATGGAGCCCGATGAATGGACAATCAATACTGTGCAAGATCTTTTACCAACGTTCGCTGATACTTTAAAAATCGGCTCAGTACAACTAAAAAAAGATGACATTAAAACATTGTTAGACAATGATGCTGACATAAATGATTTGGTTATTAATGTCCATTTATTAATTATAGCATCTACAGCACCATTTCACAAGCGCGTCTTGGCTGTCGAAAGTCACACAGTATCGGACATAATTGAAAATAAACTAAAACACGTCAGAACATCCTGGCTTGATTATGATATTATTCTCTGTTCAATAAATCAGAAACACAAATGGTATTTAATGATAATTGATCTTGAACGAAATTTATTTATACAATTCGACTCATTGCCTGCACATGATATGCCACGCAGACAAAATCTAGAGTGTCTTATTCATATTTTGAATACACAATATTATTTAAAGCACGACACTGACATAGATTTTCACACAGCATGGACATTATCGGATCCGAGTGAAGATTTCAATTTATACCAAAATGATGCGCATTCATGTGGCGTCCATCTTCTAATACAAGCAAAAGCATATACAAATCGTGAACGACATAAACCAATCCCACAAGACAAAATAAACTTATACAGACATCAACTAGCAGAAGACGTACTTCAAAAAGCCGAACCAAAATCTGACGACAGCATATCAGATGTAAGTCACCAGCACGTCAAAAATTGAACAAAATTGAGCACACTCTCTTTTCTAGATATCAGATATTTACACGCCGAGTCCGAAAACACGACGCAAAAGCAGCGCAACGAGAACAACAACCAAATTGGCGCGCCATAAATAATCAATAAAAATATTTCATTTTCGGAAACACGTAATAGGCTGCTTAAAATAAATAAAACCTGGCAAAGAATCGCCAAAATAATATAAACCCTCCACGATTCACATAGTTCCAATATAATGGAGTCAGCAACAAAAATATAATCATCTACTGAGAATCAAAAAAAATTGGAAAAAAAACACATTCTGTAAAATTCATGAGTGAACGCACAAACAATCCATACACACTACATCCATTAATCACCAACAAGAACACGTCACACACATATCTCACAAACTAAAAAAAGAGCTCTTTCCGTGACTGATGTTATTCCGAAATCGAAGCTAGTTGCTTTACATCCGGCAAAACACGCTATAACGACTTTCATTTAACATTCAACATAGTATGTCGTTTCCACGAAATCATCATCACAGGCCGTTTTTGCAAAGATTTCTTTTTTCATACGTTAGATATTAGCAAGGCTGTTTTGAGGGGGGTCAAAATGGAATGTTGGTGATTTTGATTCATCAACTGGCAGAGAGATGAATTCTCTATTCAATGGTAGACAGCTTAGTTCCGAGCAATGGAAAGTATTATCTCCACACGTGAATCTTTTGGAAGAAACTGTGTTTTCATGGACGCTAGTTTTCGGCGAGAGGTTTTCAGATGAGTGGAGTTGGTGGGTGTGTAGGTGAAATGTGGTAGAAATGAATTTTGTTAAGGATGATGAAGAGGTCGATGTCTGGCAATGATTTGTATGTTGGGTAGTAAAGAATTTGTGGATGAATAGGTATTGTTTTTTGTGCGTATGGTGTTTGGAAATCTACTTTCGATGAATGTGAGAGGGATTACGGGTGAATTTGCTTGGAAGAAATATTTTTGAACGACATAAAGTTCGGAAATATTCCGTTGCTAAGGTGCTTTGTATGATATTTCATGGATTTTTAATGGTAAATAATGCTCGATTCCTGATTGGTTTATTATGGATACGTTTCGGATTGGTCTTCGTGCTAGCTTCACATCGATTATTTTAAAATATGTTAAAAAGAATGGAACAAAAAACAGTCAAAGTAAACAGAAACAGAACAGAAAAAACGTTGTCAAGTCGTAGGATGCAAAGATGAAACCATTTGAACAAGTAGGCAATCGATGTAGGCAGTAGAAAATTTCTCCATGACAACAGCAAGACACCATTTATTTCAAATTTTTGTTGGGGGTGGGTGAGTAAATTATTAGAAAGTGTGGGTGTGAGTGCCGATCTCTGTGTGCATACGGTTGTTCAAAAATCTACCACACCCACACCCCGTCCACTAGCTGATTTTCATGAAGTTATAACGATCGATTCATTTATTCCACTGAAAAAAACGTTAGCTATTTGAATCAAGGTCGAATTTAGATGTACCTCCGATAAAGAAACGTTAGGGAAGGTGTCTTAATACTAGAACTGCAATAGCTGATACTATTTTTAATAGTTTACATGAGAGTGAAAGAAATAATTTGGTGTTTTCAAATAAGCGTTGTAACAATATTTTATGACTTTGTAATTAGTTTTGAATCAGTAAAAGGACTAAAGTATCACTATTTAATACTAAGACACCGACAGAGGTATTGAATAATGTTAAATAAAAGCTTATTTGAATTCAATGATAATTGCGGAGTATTAAATTAGTTTTTTTAAATATTGACTCATGAGCATTAAACTATTATTTCATCTCAAATACAACAGATTTCGTGTTAATAATACTGAAGTAAAGTCGCTATCCGTACGTATGATTAATTCGAAAATAAATCAAAATATTCAGGAAGTACTTATCTACAGCAGAAATAAAAAGCTGTTAGCGCAATCCCTGTGGGATTAAAATGTGAAACATGATGGAGATCCTTTGCTGGAAGCTGTCTACCACGGTCTGTGAGTCGTTGTAGTTTTTCTGCCACTGTCTGTAATCATATATGCAGCCTTTCGGCCACGGTCTGTATTTTGATCTATGGAGTCAGTAGAGACCATCACAGACTGTGATAGAGAATTTACGGGTGTGGGTGTGAGGGTGGTAGATTTTTGAACAGCTGTATGCGCACAGATATCCGCGTCCGCATCCGCACCCACACCGATCCAATTCCGTTTATCACTTCCAACACACCTTCAGGAATTCTCGGAATCGGATCACCACTGCATGGATACAAGAAGATAGAATAGTAACAGAAGTTGCAATTCCGGAATTGGACTGAATTCCGTGTAATCCCAAGAATCGGACAGTGTTCAGATTTGACCTTGTTGCAGAATAGGATGACTGCTCATACTAAATCGATTTCAGACTGCTATATAATTACTACAGATGGACAGACCTTTTATCTTTAAGAGGAATATTTTTGACACAGTTGTAAATGCCGGTGTGCTAATAAGGAATGCAACATATCCAATTCCAAGCCAAATCTAATTTTCAGATTTAAGAGCATTTGTCGAAGACTTCACTACATTTGACAGGGATTAGACTGGATTTGGCAACAATTGAGTAAGATGTGATAGGGCATGATAGTATCCGACTTAGATTCGACTGAAGTTTGCTAGATATTACTTTGGTTGTTAACTGAATTTTATTAAAAAATTCAAAGTGCAAATCTAATCTAGACGAATTCAAGTCGAAATCCAAATCTAGAATTACAATTCGATTTGATACATACCAAGTAGTGAGCAATATCCGGGGACGAGACAGTGAATTTTCATGTATTTTTATGTATTGCTAATTATTTGGAAGTACATTAGAATTGAAATAAAAATACTTGAAAACAAAAATACGCACACCGTAGCTTCAAAAGATTAACATGAATAATCAGCGAGAGAAGCGCTTTGCACCACACCACAGAACCTTTATATCAACTGTAGCGATAAATATGGGACTCTGACGAGTTGATATATTAAGACAAACTGGATAGAGGTGGAGTAGCTTACCGCCACTCATGGCAATAAGTTTTATTCGCTTCTTCACATATCCAGAGTGTAACAACTTGATACATAATACAAGTATATATAGGAGGGAGATAGAAGAGAGACAGGAGCGAGATATATTATAACAATGGAAAGAGAACAGAAGGAAGAGGAAGGAGAATTATTGAAGCGTGCCATCAATCTCGGCACAGTCGCGACGTGCGGAAGCTTGGCGCCTTCCCCTCCGAAGAGCCGCGACCCATGTATGTCTTTGTGTACACAGTAACTGAACATGGCGATATCATAAGAACATAAGTGTGCAGAAAAAGATAATGCTTTTGTATTAAGAGTAGCACTTCAGATTAATCCGTTGTGATTTTAATAATTAAAATTGATGAGTGGCAAGAGTTATCATTTGTAGTGAGACTTGAATCAAGCCTCTATTCGGAAATCAGTACTTTAATTAGGGAACATTATATTTGATCAGTAAAATAAATGAAATGATCAGTAAAAAAGAATATGAATGGTCAGTACCCAGGATGAATGTTACGACGCCGTAACCGACCGTATACGATCGTTTACAGTCTAAAATACGATCGTATACTATCGTATTCCGTCGTATTACTTGACGCTAGAATTACGATCGTAAGTCGTCGTGTCGTATACGACGAAATACGGCGTGTTACGTTGGTCGTATATGATCGTAAATATGATTGAACACTGTTGTAAATCATTGTATGATGGTTCTTTTAAGATCTTTTATGAAACCATTTACTAGTTTTTATCTAATGTAATCAATGCTGTACTAGAGAAAAAATTTTTCCATTGTTTCACTATTAGTGAATTTGTTTATACCAAACTCCAATAGGCATTTATTTGAACAATCTTATAGTATATACAAAATTATCTTTTTTTACTACAACAAAAATATAGCTCAATTAAAAAAAATATTCATTTATCGAATCCATGAATGATTTGACTGGCAGCGTGTTGCATTGTATTGTGCTTAATAATCGTCGAGTTTTTTTTAACATTTGCTCGTCGTCTTTCTTCAATTAAAAAATCGGCGAGTTATCGTCGTAATAAAATTTTATAAAATAATCCAAAATTGACCGAATCTAATTTGAATTTGAAGCGAACTGCACCTAGTTTAAATGAAATTTCATGATTGGTGAAACTCAGATGGAATTTTTTGCATACCAAGAAATGTTGTGAATTGTTCTTGATTAAGTAGTTCTGGAGTAAGATGTGCTTTACCAATTGGTAGAATACGTTTTTTTCGTTATTAGTAAAATTATTCGTGGAATTTTTCGAGGATAATCGCCAGTCTTTTGCCATCAGGTCGATTAGCTCAACATTTTTAAACATTTGAATAGAAGCAAGAAAGAAAAAAAAATAGATTTAGTTTAAATATATTATTCGGAAAAACTTACTAACTTATCGTGAACTTGTCCACCTGATTTATCACTGCACGAGTCTAAAGCATGAGGATTCTAAAACAGAAAAGAACTTCGATGATAAAAAGAAAGTAGGATAATAAGCTGAACGATTATAAACACGAATAACACCTATATATATATATATGAATACTGTAACAGAAAAGAAAAAAAGTCCTGACGAATACGTCCTCTTCAAATCCTCTTCTCGCTCGATCGGACGAAGAAAATAGAAAATCGATGATGATTTTTCTTTCCTTCGTTCATCAAGAAAAGTGAAATTATTTAGATTCTAATGAAACTTTTATGAAAACATATTTCCAATCGTGTTTGTATGAAGATGATTATTGCCACAACAAATGAATCGCAAAAAGTAGATACTATACACATAATTGATATGCTGTCCACAGTAATTATCTCGCTATAAGTTGAAGTAAGGATGAAGTACATATAGAAATTCATATTGGTTGCCTTAAGCAAAATACCATGGTATTTAGAAGAGAGTGAGTAATCACTAAATAAATACTTCGAACTATTATTTATGTAATTATTAAAGCATAGCTTTTGCTATTGCAAGCAAATAACAGCTCAATTATACTGAACAGATCGTTTTCATTATCTTTTTGAATATTGAGAAAATTAACTTTTGGATGATCCATGTCTGTGGTAAATCAAGAAATGATAGATCGTAGGATTAGTTCGATAACGACGATATGTTCTAATGCATTGATTTGGATTCTCACAGAAAAATAAATCGTTATGAGTTTTGAGAAGAAAATTGCTAATTAATGTATCACGTGGATCAAAGAGGCTGTTAGATTTTACTGAAACACCTGATAAATGATGATGTAATTGATTTACAATTGTAAAATGAAGCTGGAATTTCGATAGAGATTTCTTTAGTACAGCTAGTTTTGATCAAAAGAACATTATCTACATTATAATTATTTACTATCAATTTGCCTATTACAAATATGAAAATAAAAAATAATTTTTTTTCAATGAAATCGTATATCTACATATATATTACTATCGATAAATCGTGTTGCAGCCAAGATCAGCAAACGACAAAAATACGATAGTATACGACGGTCGGGCACGACCGTCGTATACACGATCGTTTACGACCATCGTATGCAGACGTATACGATTGCCGTATACGGTAGTATACGATCGTGGGCTTTTAACCTGGGTACTAAAAGGATCAGTAATTAATCTTAAAGTAATCAGTTGATTATATATAATTACTAACAAAAGAGATAAAATTGATCAGTAAAACATAGAAATTTTGATGTGGGTGTGATTCTCCTGCTCATCTACACTACTCCCACACCCCATCCCCTTTTTTTGAATTCATTCATTTCCATTTATTCCATCATTTTCTTCCAGAACCTCGTTGTCTGATATATCACTTTCATATTGAGCAAGTTGTACGACTTCCATCTTTTTTACTCGTTGATACTAAGCTGAATGTGAAAGAAAGAAGCTAAGAGTACATTTATACATTTTGTACTTATCAACTGTACAATATATAGAGACCAAAAGAACAAACATGAAAAAAAGTAAATCACCTTATAACACATTTCAATTTTTATACTGATCCTTTAATTTAATTTACTGATTTTTAAATAATATATCAATAAATCGAAGTATATTAATAACTGACCACATAAATAATGTTACTGGTCATTTTACTTATTCTACTAATCGCTTATATGATAGCCCGCAAAATATACACTACAGCATATGCATCAGAATGCAAAATACTATACATGACATGAATAAAACAACGATCATTTAATCAGATATAAAAGGGGATTTAAAGTGAAATGTATGTAATCTTGGAATAAGACGAATTAAGGTAAAAGTAAAACACACGAGATTTGCAAAACAAATTTTATTTGAATACCCAAATGCGTCAGTAATTTTGTGCCAATATCACTAATGCAATAAAAGTTAGGCTCCCTTAATACACTGATGAGATGGTCTGAGGCCGTAATAATATTTGTAGTCAATCTGTACATCAATTCTCAGGGTAAAAATAGCTATGTTAGCATACTAATTTTAGCATTGACTTTGTGCGAATAAATAACTTTCTAAAGAAAGCCACTGCATAATAATTTTCTAAAATTTCTTACTATTCATGTCACGAACTTAGTTTCCTACTAAAACTTTGTAGACAAGGTTAATTCTTTATTAAAAAAGCACACTAAACCGCATAAGGTTTGGAACATTATATATCTTACTCGAGATCAATCTGTAACCAAGTCATCTAATAGTGCTATTGATGGTTCTAAGAAATTTAGAGTAATAAATATCATTATAGAGCGACGCTGGTTTTCTTGAAATAGATTCGCTGGAAGATGAATTAATCTGTCCAGGAATTATAAAATGTTATGGAGTTGTGAATAAATTATGCAATGAGAGATAGTTCTTTATATCCTATATGCATCTTTACAAAAAAGAATATGTCCAGTGAAGAATCATTTGATTTTAAGAAATTTGTATAATAAACTATCAAAGAGAATAATATATCCGGAATAAATCCGGCAGTATTTTTTTATTCAGTACTATGTAACATAATTTTTAATTGGGATATTTCTATGAACTTTTTCTACATATTAATTATAAGTAAGTTTCAAGTAATCAAAATCACAGTGATCGAATAAGGATTCGAACCTTAGATATGTGAATTGAGAAGTCATCACTCTTACCACTAAGCCATCGGGTGTTGTCTTTTAGTTGTAAAAACTTTAGAACAGTGATTATAAATATCAATTAATCCTGTTATGTAAAGAGTATATCCGCTAGGGATCGATTCATCTTACGAAGCTAAGTACAGGTGAATGTCAATAGAGAGATATGTATCGTCAGTAGATCCGTTAGCAAAAAAATGATCCGTTAAGAAATTATTTGATTTTTATAGATTTTTACAACAGCCTCTATGATACAATAGTACTATTAGAATAAATCCGCTAGATACTATCGATCCAAGAATAATTTACATTGAGATGTAAACGGATTTATCTTTTTATCTTATATAGAAAATCATTGTTTCAGAATATAATAGATGAAGAAAACAATCCCGAACTTTAAAAAGGTTCAAAAGATCCCAAAAAATAAGTTCCAGTAGCCCCTCATTTTTTTGTCTAATATTGTGAAAATTTAATTATTATATTGAAATAGAATAGATTGATATTGCAGAGAATAACACTATAACAATCTGTTCTCGTTTTACTTTCCAGATATTAATCATCGTAAAGTATTTTCTTTCTAATAAGCATGGCCACAGCAGGCGGAGGAGAAGAGGCGGCAGTACAACGTGTATTACGCTTTAGTGACGTTGTACAAGAGCCACTGGAAATTCTTGCACCCATCGGCGGCTATTCGAAAGTACCCCTTGTTTCACTTGAAGAAGCAGTGAAACCACTTGTTCCTATTCTACCTGATGTTCAAGCTCATGCATACGTCGCTAAATTAAAATGTAAGAAACCTGCCGATAATTTAACACAAGATGAATCTGCTTCGATTATGTTGTACACCATGGGATGGGAGCCTCTTGACGAATGTCTATACGTGGTCTTGAATGACACACTGCGCGCCAAAAATCGCCAACAGAGACTCCCATTTTGGTATCTCTATTTGAGACTATTTTTAAATGCATTGTTTCGTCTTCCGTTGGTTCCTGCGATGGCATACAGAGGTGTTAGATTAGACCTCAGCAATCGCTATATCAAAGGAGAATCAATTGTGTGGTGGGGTTTCTCATCATGCACAACATCTGTCGATGTGCTAGATTCAGAAATATTCTTGGGAAAAACAGGCAAAAGAACTATGTTTACCTTACAATGTAAATCAGCAAGAGATATTAGCCAGCATTCGTTTTACCCAGCTGAAGATGAGGTACTTCTTATGGCTGCAACTCAATTCAAAGTAAAAGGTTGCCTTACTCAAGGTAATCTTTACATTATTCAACTGGAAGAAACTACTCCACCTTTTCCACTCCTACAACCAGTACCTATTATTGGTTCATTATCAATTCATTCCAATTCACCTGGTGAGTTCGAAAGATAATACAAGTATAATGCTTACTAAATAGAGACATGATTTAACATCAATCAACTATGCCTTCAGGGAAAAAAATAAGTAGATTAAGTGTATTGAATTGATCGAACATATGCACGAAAATGGCATCAAGAAAAATAAATAAATGATGATTTCTTTTATTACAGATGATTCGAAAACGACTTCGTTTCACATAAGCAAAGAAAAATCAAAGACACATTCAAACAAATCTCAAGTAAATCAAACTATTTTCTATTATCTTCTAAGGTTAACACTTATATCATTCTATTTATAGACTGATACACATGGAACAGCTGCCAGTACTAGCAAAAAGACAGGAATAAATTCGATCACTGGCCAAGTAAGATCATAGATACTTAAAAGAAGAAAAAATATTAATGAAATATCTCATTGTTTCAGATGCCTGATGTAAAAATTAGTGCTTCAATTAATGAAGGTAAGATATTGTTGTTTTATTGTTTTGATTAGTATGGACTATGTGAATATAACTATTTGCATTTGTCAGGTACGATGTACTCATAGGAAAAACTCGCATAGATCATATCATCATTTTTTAAGAGAATCTGCTTCTGCTCTCTGATATTTAGCAAATCTAACATAACTTCTTACTCTATTCGAAATAAATGATTGTAACGAATGAGTTCTTCCAGCGATATAAATCACTAGAAATTGAAATTCAATTAGAAATTAGGGAACAAAGTATGATTTTGCAATTTGTCTATTTTCACTCGATGCTAAATGAGATTTTTGCTTTTAGTCACTCTTTGGAGTACATCTATGCGTAGCAAAGATCATTTTTCTCATCGAATAATCATTATATATATATATATATATATATATATATATATTATTTGTTCGAAGACAATGACAAGTGAAATATATTATTTTAATGTTTATTCATAAAATAATGATTCGACCGAAGAGATTAAAAATGTATCGAATTGATATACACACAGGAAAACTTTTATTACCAGTATTTAAGTCTTTGGATCTCGATCTCTGAGAAATTCTACGAATTCTCACAGAGCAATTACTTCTTGATTAGATGTATAACTAGCTTTTTCAACTCTTTTTACAGTAGACAAACAGTTCATTTAAAAACTGAATTTCTAATATGCTATCATGAGTCTATGATGTATTCTAATGATATTAAGTTTTCAAATATTTTTTGCATTTTTTTTCTTAGAGAATTCACTAATACAATTGTCATTTTTTTACTGAAGAATCGGCTTAAAAATATGAGTAAAAATAATTTACGTTGTATTTTCTGGTCTTCGACTATCTATAGCAAATAATCAAATTCATGAAATAATAGATTATGTGCTATTGATTGGGAAAATAATCGTTCGATAATGTATGAGAAAGAAAAAAGAATAAATGGTAAGATCATTGAACTCAATCCGTAGTAAAATAAACAAAACAAAATGGTGGCATTGGCCGAGAAGTACCGACTCAATCAGTATACTTTACAGTCGCTTGACTTATAATAGTAATATAGACTTAGAAATATTTTTGTTCTTTTCTCATCAAGAATAATTTTAGTGACACCATGTTTCTTTCAGATTAATTTGTATAGTTTCCAAAAAAAAGGAGCTAAGCATCTATTTCGCTTTTATGCATGATATTGAACGCATTTCTAATTGTAAAATACATATCTTTTCGTATATACAAAGTTTTGAAACAAGAATACGACTAGATGGTCGTAAAGCTTTTATATTTGTCACTCAGTTAAAATCATATTGAAGTTGCAATAGGAAGATAACTTGAATATTCATATACTATTTATCAGAAGAGAAGAAAATGTCTTCTATCTCTTTTCAAGTTCATC
>CAJNYU010001319.1:0-14533 GCA_905331475.1 Rotaria socialis
GTAAAATAATCAATTTTGTTAGGGTTTCAATGTATAGTTGTGATCAGATTTTCAGCCTTTTATTGTTTGAAACGATTACTATTGAGTTATGAGAAAAACAATTTCTTTCAAAAATTTTCGTTATTCCTGTATTTATCCCTCAGTCACGAAGGGGGCTCGAAATCTTTTTTCTTTTTCACAAGAACTATCTCTACTATTATTTTCAGGATGAAGTTTTAGCTTCTCTGAGACAAAAATTTTCACGAAGGAAAGACAGTAAGATAGCTTCAAAGATTGTTTTTCAATAGGGTAGGGTTTTCACTAGGTGAAAAGCAATGTTAGACATTTTTCGGACCCAGTATTACTCTTCATTTTAGAATATTTTTTTTATGCTTTTGTGCGGAATCAAAATTTAACTTGAGTCGCTTAAATTGAAGAGATGAGATATAATATACTGCATAAGAGTAGTCATGAAACATTGAAAAATTCTGTCAGTTCTCATACTTGTTGTACAGAATAACCCCAAAAAGTAAGTGATATACAATAATTTAAATATCAATCCTCTTTCAGCTCAGAATGACCTAATTTCTCTGCGATTTCAAGGTGGTTTCTGTAAAAAAAAGTCTATACTCGACGTTTCAACTATTCATTGCCAAAAGAAACTACCATTTTTTTTTAAATATCTGACATCTCTTGGAAATTGAAATATAAATCAAATCAATAAGCTTATACTGCGATTCGATACTTGATTTTATCACTCACTGAAAACAAGAGAAAGAAGAAATTTAGCTTACGGATTTGAATTTGTACTTCAAAAATATTCACGTTCTCATGAGACTAATCTAAAAAATGATATATGATACAATACACGTATAGCAATTTAGAAGTATTCTGAAATTTTTTCTTGCTAAATTCACAAAATTAAAGCATGCATAAGTAGCGATTGAAAGAAGTCAAGGAGAGTCATTCAAAAATATCAATACTAAATCAAAAAATCGAAATATGCACAGTTTCAGACAGCAAGTACTGCCAAGTGTAAGAAAAAGAAATTCAATAATAGCGAACTTTTCTTAATCTTAAAAGTCATAAAAACGATGCACCTATCGTTTGAAAATATGACATATTTTTACAATTGTTCACTAACATCCTAGGACTACTATGAGAATGCGAAGCGAAATGTCTGTAATTCATGTTACTAATTTTTTACTCTAATTCAATAACTATGCCTCTCTCTGTTTTGATAGTATATTGATTTTATTACTATTCAAATATTCTTGAAAAGCAGCAGTCTTCAACTCTGATGATGTAATTAAACAATTGAATGCAACTTAAAAATACTTGTAAACATATCAAAGTCTAAATTAGCACCAACTAATAAAAAAAACACTTGATTACAATGGATGATGATAGTCAGAAAAGAAGTTTTCATGTGGACCCAGGTCGATCAACTTGTGTCGTACACGGCCGTTTGGTATGCACCGTATTACGGTCGTTAGTAACCGTTTACGACACGATTAGTTACGGCCGTAATACGGTGCATACCAAAACGTCAACTTACGGCCATTTACGGTGAGAAACGGCAGTATACGTTAACGTTTACGGCCGTATACGACCGTTTCTGGTAGCCGTAATGCTCGACCTGGGTAGTGCCTGATACTGATAGTTTACAAATATTTTGTTCTACGAACTACTCTTCATCACAATCGTATTATCATGATCCTAACAATCTTCATTTTACACCATCAATTGATTTACAAAATTATCCGCATCAATTATTTTCTTCTCAACCGACTACAAATGTTCTGCAAGAACTTCAAAATGTATCAACATCAAGCTGTGTTCGTTGTTATCGATTTTTTAATAGGTTATATATAGGAGGCTATTGTTCTTCATGTAATATACCAATGTGTTGGTCTTGCTGGTCTAATGAAACTTATACTTTCTATCATTGTACTAATTGCCGTTCGGTCAATTACACACGAGAGGTAAAATGAACAATAATTCTTGTATTAATTCTCATTGATCCATATTTTAGTTTTAGATGTAATATATTACAAAAAAACGATCTTCTTATTTTCTCTGTTTCTTTATCCATGCTCTTAGTTTTACAGAAATGTAATTTGAAAAAATAATGAAATAAAAGATTTACTGCCAATTTCGAAAAACCGTTTAAGATATATTTGAAACATCATAGTAAAAAATGCTGATAAATACGTGCAATTTCAGACATACTTCATTTTCAATCTAATATCAATTTTCCTTGAAAAGTGATCAAGAATGAAAATTCGCGTAACCTAGTCATTTTTAGCATAGTGTTCAGAATTACCCCCTATGTTTGACTTATATTCATAATAGCCTCAATGGGGGAAATATGAGCAAAAAACATTTTTGTTTTATTACTTACTCTTTATTGTTTTGATTATTGTTATTATAAAATAAAAGCTATAGATACGTCAATCTAACGAAGTGTAGAGTAGAAGATGTTCTATGTATTAGTAAAAAAATGACTAATTAGTCTTTTTCGTATGATTACTAAAGTGATACGGAATGAACTTCGATTTCTACTTCTAATTTAGCTAAACGTTCATAATAACCCGGAGTGGGACTATCATGAACAAACTGTGGAGCTCTTAGCAAAACAGCGAACAAACAAGTTCCTGAAGGTATTTCTAGAAGATTTTTAGATAGACATATAGAGAACACTTCAGGCTACACGTGAGTCTTTTTTTTGAAAAAGTAACAAAAATTTTAATTTTTATGAAGCTTTATATTTCGATGGTTGAAAAAGTGTTCACAATAGCCCCTCACTATTGGTTCTAGTAAATATTTTTGATAGCACGATTCTGTTATGTGTTTATAATTGGAAGTTGAATAATTCTGGAAGAGAAAATCATTTGAACGATTTCATATGAACAATCAAGAAAATTTTTAAAAATTTTGCTTCAAATAGATTATATTCGTAGCAATACATATTGTATGAAGTTTATAAACATCAGAATCAAATATTTGCAGAAGCACCATTTTCTAATTAGTTAACGATGAAATGAGGTGTTTTCCCAGCTATTCAGCGCTGCATTAGAATATTGTTTTTTGATACTTTAATCATACTGATATGTACTTGGAACACACTGTTTCCCCATCTGTCTTGTTCTACCTCGAATAAATAATTTATGTGAGTCAAAAATGATTCAACATGAGTTCACTGGTTTATATTAGAGGCTATTTAATTTAGTAATTCAGTTTGGTTGTGATAAAAGTGTACTTATGTTGTTTACAAAAACAACAGTAGTTTTTTTCATAAAGTTATGGAGGAGAGAAACCAGCTAATTAAGTTCAATTTTCGCGTGTGTTGGTAAGTTGAATCATTCCATGGTATATAATTACATACGAAAGAAACCATTCACAAATATAAATCAATCAAATACATGTATTTCTTAACGAGCTATATGATTATTAAGTATGTTCATATTATAGACAATAATAAACACTATTATTCTGAAGTTTGAATATTAAATCAAACCTATTATGACAATATACTCGTTGAATTATAATCTTAATCTTAATCATGATATAGTTGGTGCTCAAAATGAAAATGAGATTGTTTTATCTAATCCTTCAAAAGTGCAATCATAAACAGGAAGTTTACTCATTGCAACAAGATTTTATTTACATACACTCTTTGATGGTACAAATTATTACATGAAAAGAGAAAGTATATATTTCTACTTAATTATAGGTCAGCAATAGTTTCACATAATGTTTGGTAAAATTGCTATTTAAATCGATTACTTGTCAATATTTATTTAAAAGAAACTGTATAAAATTCTTTTTTTTTCATTCAATTTAATGGCTAATTGTAATACGAATAACTGACATGATTACAAATGAGCGATGTCATATTTAGACAAACGCACATTGAAATAGTCGTTACGACCGAGCGATTTCTTTATCGAAAGCAATGAAGCAAAAGAACGAGAAAACAAATTATCAAAACTCCTGTGGAGAAGCAAGCAAATTTTCAAGATTGAGCAGCACATTCTCTTCCTAGATGAAAGATTTCTGATTTTCGAATGTACGATATGGAAATTAAATCTAGTACAGTAACAGTAATATTCATTTTTAAAACTTTTCATTCAATTCAAAAAGAAATATTTGATGTAGATGGCATGCTCAAACGGTATTAAGCGGCTGAAAATATATATCTGTTTGATGATTGAATTGAACCGTAGAGAAGAATTATGTCTCTGTGTTGATAATAGCCAATGGAAATTGATTCTTTGTTTTAGCGTAACGGTAGTGATCAATCGAAATCACCTGGCAAATAACTGTTTTCAAACAAGTAAGTGAATGTACATTTAGTCATGCTTGTTTTCTTTTCATGTTCCATTTGTCCTTCCTCTATACTCAATATCAGACTATTCACTCGTCGAGATAATCCGTCTCTATTTGTACAAATTTCCTTTTCTTTTTTTTTTTACATTTTCTATTCTTGTTTCTATAGAAGTAAACAAATGTCTTAATTGTCTTCGAAACAAGAGATTTCATGTTATGTCCATAGTGTAGTAATGAGTAGAGCGGCTATTTTTTGAGTATTATATTATTTAAAAGAGTTACTGTCTGTAGAAGTGCTCATGTATATGATAAGAGTATTTTATTATGTAAGATTGTTTTTCTTTTGAATGAAAGCTTTTCTTTTCTTCCACTCGATTTCTCTCGGGGTCAGTTGGTCAATCATAAAATCTATAAAGCGTGTGTATGTGTGTGATCCGTTTATTGCTCGTCTGTTCAGCTTTATTACACCCATTCTCTACTCATTTTTCACTTCTTCAATGAGCAACTTTTCACTAAATCTTTAATCAAACAACGTTGTAACATTAGTATGTAAGTATACATATACGATTCGAATCATTTCATGTGGAAGAGTATAAACGTACGCCTATTGTCAACAACAAAAATCTTTATATCGTGTCTAAGAAAATCTATTGTTCTCATTAGTTAATATGATATGCGTGATAAGAAAAAAGTAGACAAGCATAATTAGGAGTAAATATATATATATATTCAGTGATTTTGAAAAAAATGAATCCTCATTATAGAAAATGCTAACCAACACAGTAACAGAAAGTTCGTGTTACAATATTATAGATGTTCATATGTGATAGTCACCGTACGGTAATAAACTCACCTTTTATTTTCGCGACAATCTCACTGAACAATACGATCGTTCTGTTCAGTTCGTTTAATATGTACATGTGTGTATCTCTTGTTCAACGTCTAGCTCATCAATCATTCCTTTTTCTCTTGTTCATCTAATTGAGAAGAAAGCCTTGAATTTGTATTTTTCGTTTTCATTTATTTTTCGATATAAATTTTAGTTTGAATGATCTGTATGAATTATAGTTTAGCGATAGGTCTATACATCTATGTTATTAATTGAACTTTGATCTAGTAGTTTCTTCTACACTGGCTAGAATACTCTCTCTACACTTTTTTAAATTGCCTATAGGCAATGAATCGCGGTAGATAGCGAGACAGCGTGAAAAATAACGATACTTCGAGACAATGAACAGAAGAAGAAGAAAAAGAGAGAGCGAAAAAAGAAGAAAGATGTGATGGTTAATTTCATGGGTTGATATAGGCGGCGTAGAGAAAAAAGAAGTAGCCAAACAGTTGTTAGATATTTGTCGACAATAATGAACACCCATCGGACAACTACGATGACAACGAAAACAGCAAAATCAAAAGCATATGAGTTACTCTTGAACAAAAGTGGAAATGCTTTAGAGCAACATTATTGTGCATCAGAAGTGGAGGTGAGTGATATTGTTCATGATCTTAACTTTTTCAATGGACAAGCACTTGACACCAATCAATAGTGAGACGATTCAATGTACTTAAAATCGAGCTTTTGATGTTTTTTTGCAACGATTAAGTGACTTATTTAATGGTAGTTTTGAGAACAAAAATAAAAGCTTTGTCTTTCAATTAAATCTACTAATTTATTTTATTTTCTCTTATTACTATTGTTCATTCAATATACTCGTACTAGTATGTAAATTGATCATGCAACATTGCATTTTATATTCTTTGATTAGACACAGACAGCGACCAGTAATTATTTACGTATTGTTACCTAATGTCTTCATTCCATAAGGTTTCTATTTCAATCGTAACATATTGTTTAAAGTTGTTTTTATAATTCAATATCGTATAACTATTATAGATTATGGATCCGGATACATACAATAATGCTTCAGCCAATGTTACACTTCCATCATCATCAATACATACAATAAAAAATGAAGCACGTTCATCAGATCGTCGTTATCATAAAAAACGACTTAATAATCAAGTAACATTATCATCAACAGTAGCATCAGAGACACCTATTGCTTCAATTGATAAGCAAGATGAACGTATTGAAGTTAAAATTCTTCCACAAGATGATAATTGGGGTGAAACAACAACAATAACATGTAATGGAGGTAATGATGATACATTAACAAATAATAATGATACAAATTTACAAATTAATGATAATCAACAAAATAATCATTTTCAATATGCATCAGATAATGCATATCGGCGAACATTATCTTTTTCAATTGCACAATTTACTATTTATCTGCTTTGTTTCATTGCGTTCATTTCACCTCTATTCTTTCTCATATTACCATTTGCATTAGTAACATCAGATTTCATCACAATTGATGATTATTCACCAATAATAGCAATTATTTTTAAACTTATTTTTTTACTTTTTGGTACATCTCTATTACTTCATCGACGCCGAAATCGACCACATTTACCATGTATTCATTTACAAAAAACATTTCTAATTCTTATCCTATTAATTATTCTTGTTGTCTATTGGTTTTATTATATATTTAAAATTTTACGATCAAAACTTGATAAATATGAACGAATTTTATCAATGACATCAACATATGAAGATCTACTTTTATTTATGCTAATATTATCTGTACTTATCTTAGAAATAAAATGGTTATATCCGAAATGGATCGTTAAAGTTGTACGATCACCTGATGGACAAACAAGACAATATACAATTGGTAAGATAGAATTTTTGTTTTTTTGCATAGAAAATATATTGTTTTTAAATGTTTTACTTTTTTTTCTTCAATCAACAGGATCAATGTCAATTCAAGAAGCAAGTGTTTATCTATTGGAACAATATTATAAAGATTTTCCTGTATTCAATCCATGGTTAGAAACTGCTCATCAAACACAAGTAAAACGTCATCGAACATTTTCAAATAAATCTATTGGATCACAATCAAATTCGTCAACTATTGCTGCTGGTACAAATGGAAATTTGACACAAACAATGCGTGGATTTAACGATAGGTATGCTCATGAAAGAGAAAATATTTTGTTTTAATTGAATTTTAGCACAGAGAGAGAGATAGAGAAAGTACATAGTTCATTATCTTATGTAGATGAAATATTTAAAATGAACATTATTTTATGTCATTTACCTTGATAAATATAAATATGAAAAACGAACATCATTAGCATATAGGTTAGTAAACGAGAAGTGATTCAGCAATGCGAGCTAATTATAAAAATTATCAATGAAGTTTTTAGAGTTAGCCATAATGAATATCAATGAGATTTTTCTAGGTCATATATGGACATAACGAGTTTCATGTTATGCAAGACAATTTGTTTTTGTTCATTAGTTCTTTCGTATCAATATTCAACGAAAAAGCCTTAAGAGTTCACGTCTAATGTTTGTTCATACTGAGAACCTGCTTCTTTATAAATGACTCAATGATATACGATCAAACAGACTAAATAAAGTCTCTTTGCAATATCTACATCACTTAGTGTTAATGTATTTTGAAGGATTGAGTAAAATTTTATCGATTAAAATGATCTCACTTTCATACGTAATTGACTTGCGTTTTAAATATTAATCCTTCAGGGGGTTACATTGAGATCTTTGATCGATAAAGTTGAAGTTTACTACTTTCTCAAAAATACAAAATTTTTCTTGGAAATCGTCAGGATATTTTTTTTTATTTAAAAATTATGCAGAAAACATTGATATCTGCATTAGAACAATGAAGCAAAAGTTTTTCAATAGGTCTCTTCTATTAACGATTCTTCTTCTTAAAATAGCTATTGTCTCTTAATTATATTTCAAATGTATTATAGATTTTATGATGAACTTGATTATGAACGTCGCGTCCGAAAACGACGTACCAAATTAATAACTACATGTGAAGATGCATTTACACATGTTCGAAAGTGTCTTGATGAAAAATATGGCACGCACATACCAATGGATTCTCGAGAAGCAGCACAAGTAAATATCGATCTATACAAAAGATTTTCGTAAAATTGATTTGTTATAATTTCTAGGCTGTATTTTCTTCGATGTCACGATCTCTTCAAAAATATCTGCGTTTAACACGACAGCAACCTTATTTTACACGAGAATCAATAGTATCTCATTTAGCAACATGTTTATCACATGATCTTTCGCCAAGAGCCTTTCTTGAACGTTATATTCAGACAGAATCTCAACCATTGGCTACATTGCTTTTTCCTGTCTTAGCCTCGTTAACGGATAATCATGAACAATCATGGTCACTTGTATGTGATTCTCAAATGGACACAAACGATGAACAAAAACGAGAAAAAAATTCAATAAATCAACCAATTCATTCAAATTTATTATTCGTACTCAAACAGCAACACGCTGAACATATTGCTTTGATATGCACATTTCATCAAGTACCAAGAGTTAATTTAATTGAAAGATTCTTTGATTCAAAACAAAATAAATTTGTTTTGAAATTAAATTCAGAAACATCTGTTTGATATTAATCAAAATATTATGCAAGATAAAGTCAGATATTTTCTTTTGTTTGTTTTTTTACGAATTTCGTTTTGATGATGGTTATCTCTCTCTCTCTCTCCAACAATAATTATATATTCAATGATCGTTGCATTTTCATTCTCTTGTGCGTATGTCTTTGCTAAGTTTTGTTTTTTGTTCTTTCTGAATTTCTTTCTCGATGTCAAATAGTGAAATGGAAGAAAATAAAAATGTGTATAATAAAAATGAATTAAAATTAATGTTCAATAATCGATATCCAAAGATATAAAAGAGAAACAATATCATTAACACCCTCTGTAAAATTCAATGAATGAACTTCGCATTTAAGGACTGAACAGTAAAAAAAACGAAGGCAAATATTGTACGAGATAGCGAGCAATAATTTACGTAAGGTCTTTTAAAAGTGCTCTGTGATAATAATTCACTTGAATTATCATTTAATCCATGATGCTATTGAGTTTTCGACGGTACTATGTAGTTTCATGTCTATAGAGCTGGAATCATGAAGATCAAGAATTACTTTTTGAAAAAGACGTCACACCACATGATTACATATTTTTAGAATTGCAGGCAGCAGATATTGAAATATTGAAATCAGTCATTTTCAGCCATTGGATTATGTCTCTATAGAGTTAGTTATCATTTTTACTCCATAGAATCATAGGTTTCGATTCGAAATTATTTGTGTTTATTGTTCAAGTGTCGCTTGCGCGAGAAAGTATGATAAATAGGTGTAGCTTTCTTTGTGAGTTTAAAACAACATCAAAGTTATCCTAGAAAAAAATAATTATATTCGTTTCATATTAGTCAAAAATCCTTTTTTGAAACACATGGAATTCAGAAATTTTTCGAGAAAAATGTTCAAAAAACAGATTATATCTGTCTGCAGCTCACACAAGAATGATAGTCATAATTAGTTCGTTTAAATAAATAAAATATCTAGAAAAAATAGTACTTCTTCTTCTGTCATAAATCGCTTTAATTGATGAACTATTGAAAGGTCTACTAATTCCGATAATGTCTGAGTCTAAGAAACGATGATTTGTTTTAATGAGTTCAATACGATCAAAGAGCAGATTTTTCATCGAAGCGTACGACATAATATTCAGAAGGAAAACAAAACAAACTCACTGATGAGTTGCCCAGAAACGCTTGAATATGAATAGTACGAAAGAAAAGTGACATAGATATTGATGTTTATTATTTTTTCAACATTAACTAAAAATTAGCATAATAAAAGTTGCTATTCAATGGAAACGCATCGTATAAAACCAAAACAGAAAATAATTTACGTCTATTTCATTTCATTCTTATCATCATAAAATTGTAACGTTACTCCATTGATACAATAGCGCATGTACGTAGGTGCAGGACCATCGTCAAAGACATGACCCAAATGAGCTTTGCACTGAAATAGAATTGATAATATTTAATATTATTTGTTTGAAAATACAAACTTTGTCACAGTGAACTTCTGTTCGAGTCATTCCGTATTTTCGATCAACATTTGTAGCTACATTACCTTCAACAGCTACTTGATAAAATGATGGCCAACCTGTACCACTATTATATTTATGTTTTGAACTACATACAAAGAGAAACATTTTAAAATCGAATACGACTATTGAATAAACAGTTACCTAAATAATGTTGAATTACATACGACGCATGTATAAATGCCCGGCTTCTTATTTGTGTATAATTCACTTGTGAATGCCTTGAATAGTTTCAAAATAAAGTAATATTAGCATAAACTAAAATTTACCTCTTCAGTACCTCCTAATTGTGTGACTTTATAAGCTAGTAAATCCAATTTAGCGATGTTGCTATGCCATGCAGCTATGTACGATAAATAAAATAAATAGGAATGAAAAATTTTCAAACTTACGAGTTTCAATAACATTAATAATTAGATGTTTAGCTTTTTCTTCTTTTCGTTCAGTAACTGGTACAGGAAGATCACCAATATAAACTAATTTATTTTCACCGTTTCGAATTTTAGCCGAAAGTACATATGAATTATGTGGATTCATTTTAGATAATGGATACTTAAGTTTAAAATGTAAAATAAATGAGCGTGTTGCACTATTATTATGAAGTTTTATTTTAGTTCTAGCAATTGATTGTGGCCGATCATCACGTGTAAGACGAAGCTCAACAAGTAAATGAGAATTTCTATCTTCGATTGGTAAACTACCATTACCACGTACTTCGCCTTGTATGATAGCATGCGTTAATCGTTTTGATTCATTTAAGAAATTGACTTGTTTTCTTGAAGCAGTTAAATTAAAAAATAAACCAAGAAAAATATAGAGAACTACTGGATGATGTTTCATCGTATGGAAAAATGATTCTACACGATTGAAATCCATTCGATATATACATAAGATAAATATTCTTATCATACATAGTAGTAATATGATCATTTCATTGCCGACTTGATTCTATATATGCTATCAGTCTGTATCGAAAATTAACAAAAAGGAATTAAGGTCATAAAAGATATATTTTAACGTATGTAGCAAAATGAGATTTAAAAGTCATAGAAATACTTGTATGTCTATTAATTTAATTTATAATATCAATGATATATTTCAATCCAATGAACAGTTATAATTTTCTATGATCATTCATAAATGTTCGATTGTAGATAAAGAAGTCTGGACAAACTCTCAATTTTACGAATTTTTCCCTTTTCCTCTTCAGAATGTCACTGTTTCACACGTTGAATTTTTAGCTCACTGATTACCGGAAAATATCAACATACCTTTCCGATTTTGACGTCATCAGGATACCGATTAAAATCTAGTACTACGTTCATAAATAATAGAATAATTAAGAAAATTAATTTCTGATTTATAAATTCTAAAAAGAATGTTTTCTTTTTACATAAGAATCAAGTCTTGGTAATAAAAACATTAAAATAGTCGGAAACGTAGAAAAGTTTATATAAAGTGGATTGAATTTTTTAGCGAATAACAATTAATTCAAGCAGAGAACAGTGCGACTTGCGGAGTATGTATTCCACCTGTACTCCAAATTTTTTTTCAAGTACAAGAAATCTCTCTTTGTCCCCATAGTACACGATCATTTGTCAGCAAATTTGAATCCTTCATTTTTCCATGGACAGACATTGTTTTTCCAAAAAAAGGTGAGCCTACTCTAGATTGAAATCGCTCCGCCGCCTCTGCTTCACAGTGAACCATTTTCGTTTGGGATTAAGCTGTACCTGACTGTTAAGCTTTGTATTTCCTGCAACAAATTGGTCACGCCAATGCTCAACTAATTACAGAAAACAAACGATGCAGTAACTGCAGAGGTCTACTCTATCTTTAGGTGAGAACGCTTTTTCTCTTTTTTCAACCGTTACGATAAATTCTAATCTATACCAAGAGTACGAGACACTGCTTTTTCCGCTGACACATATGACAGTATGGTCGTTTTTCTAAATCTTTAACCGCATTAATATTCACTACGATAGTTGAACCATCTTTTGATTTGGAGACGACTTTCTAAAAAATGGATACTCCTCTCATCTTGTTGAACACTTACGAAATCAAACAGAACAAAAAATGTGGAACGCTTCAGGGTTGGCATGGTCATCGTTACGCATGGGTCATGATAATCTTCTGTATCAATCCAACTTTCGTGGTACCCGAATGCCATTTCTAACATCCGGGTATCATCGTCGGTCACAATCGAATCTTATATATTGAATCACGAGCAGAAGAGAAGGAAAATGGTGAATAGGTAGATGTAAGTTTGCAGCATGTGACAATATCTCTCTTTTTTTTCTTTATTTCGTGAAACCTTAACGGGTGGAAAGAAAAAAGAAATGATGAAATACACACTATTGTGCGGGTTTGTGTATGTGTGGCTATGGTTGGGTGTGAGTGAGCATTAGACTCTTCCCAACCCACACCCTAATGTCATTTCTTCAATTTTCGTTCCGATGAACACAATGAAGGCGCTCAGTATACAGAATGAAAAACGGTGAGCCAATGATCGAATTGAACGGTACATCTTTTTTTAAAATTTTTGTGAATGAGTTCATCTAGTCTATTTTACAATGACAAAAGTGATTAGAAATAAACAATAAACGTATATATAGTGGTTTCCCTTTCACAGAAACGTTGTAGATACAATAAAAGATGAGTCGATCTACTGTTCATCTTCTGGATCTGCCTAATGAAGCATTACTTGTCATTTTGAGAAAATTGAATAATATTGATGTTCTTTATTCATTATTGAATATGAGTAATGAATTACTTGATATTCTTGCACAGATAATTGATATATGATAGGAATTTTCTCTGAAACTTTTCAATAATTCCTGATTCCTATACTTTTAAGTTTCAAAATCGAACTGATCAATTTGTAATTTTTAATACACAGAATTCAATGTCAAATGAGAGTTTCATTACTAGGAACGTAGAATCAGAGCTAATATTCCGTTGGCATAAATTCAGAAATCCAAAGTGACTTATTACAAAATAGAAAGAGAGATACATCCAGGCATCAGTATTTCCAACGATGCGGAAAAACAATTTTCCACATACGCTAACGTTACTTCGGCAACGAAATGCAGACACTTCTAGACAGAATGCATATATCGTAGAAAACAAAGTCGAGTAGAAAATATTATTAACGTGACCAGTAATGATGCTCATGATTTAGCGTTTCAGATTAATGAAGAAATTTTCCTTTTGTCTAGGCCAAGATACCTAATCTGGAATGCTTCTCATAAAAATCTTTCTTTCGATTTCAACAATTTGATCAAATACTGCTTCTTCTTCGTCGTATGTCTTACCTGGAAAATTTCACTTTATATCTTCGTATAAAAGGTCAAAATAGAATCACCGATGGTGCTTGTGTTTAGAATGATACACTTGTTTATATGCCACAACCTCATTCATTCACTTTCTATATTACTACTTCTTCTATTGGCACTCGTGATTTATCTCGTGCAGATATCCAACAAACATTAACAAATAGCGGACTAAAAAATGCGACTAGTCTCGTTAACAATATTAGTCCAAATAAAGTTGCATATTCTATTTTCTCACTGTCTTTTGAATTCGATTATCTTGTAGATCTTTGCAATATACTTCCAAATATTGTATTCAGTTATGTTACATATTTAGTTGTGAAAGATGATGATGCATTCAGACATGACTTCTTCGTTCGAATCGCTTGATCGTTTCCATTTGTGAAGCATTTACGTATTTTCAATGTCTAACCACAGTTATTTGTTGATCTTCTAACATTATCAACTGATCATATTCAATCATATTCAATGGTTGAATATCTGCATCTTATGTTACTTGATGTGGCCTCTAGCCATAAATGTTATCTTGAACAGTTTCTAAATGAAACAAAGGCATATGTACCTTGTCTAACCGAATTGAGAGTATGTCATCGTTACTTGAAAATTGTGACAGAGGACTTTACAAGCGAAGCAACGCGACGCAAGGGTGTGGGTGTGACTGCGCGCGTTGAGAAAAGACTAATGCTCACTCACACCCAACCATAGCCATACATACACAAACCCGCACAATAGTGTGTATTTCATCATTTCTTTTTTCTTTCCACCCGTTAAGGTTTCACAAAATAAAGAAAAAAAAGAGAGATATTGTCACATGCTGCAAACTTACATCTACCTATTCACCATTTTCCTTCTCTTCT
>CAJNYU010001324.1:0-14464 GCA_905331475.1 Rotaria socialis
TTCATGAAAATTAAAAATGTAATAACAATTGTTCCGCTTAACTTTATATCATCTTCAGTTTCCTATAAAATTTTGTTTGATTTAAGTAGCATTTCTTACTTCATCTTGATATCATACGACTGACCGAATGGATAACATCTTGGACTATCAACCAATTCATCTCATGATCGAACCTAGGACAGCGCAGTAAGTTCCAAAACCTTAACTTTAATCTGGTAGATATAAGTAATAAGCCCTTTGGAAGGGTTTATGAAAGCGTATATAAAAATCAAATACCCTTCTAAGGGTTTATGAAAGTGCAACGTAGACTAAACCCTTGTAGGGTTTATGAAAGTGCAACGTAGACTAAACCCTTGTAGGGTTTATTAAAGTCAAATACCTTTTTATAAACCCTTCTAAGGGTTTATGAAAATTTTGACATACGGTAATAAGGGTTTAGTCTACGTTGCACTTTCATAAACCCTAAAGGGTTTATTATTCTACCTTTTTTTTTACAGTGTAGATGCCAAAACAATCTGTGAATTTGATTGTAGGTATCAGTTTTGTCGATAATTTGAATCCATCAAATAGATAAACTCAATTGCGAGCAGCCTCTTAGATAATGAAAAGAAAGCTAATAACTGAAATATGCTTGATGAAACTATATGGAATATTTTCTTTTGATTCTTATTAATCATTTTTTTCTATCGTTAAATGATAAAGTGAACCATCTTTACTAGGAATAATTGCCAGATGAATCAACAAAGTAGTGTGTTTTTAATATATCAAAACATGATTGGTGCAATGAATCATTTTCAAGGATTGTTAAAGTGAAAAAATAGTCTTTTTTTAATCTATATTGAAATAATACTCTTTTGGAAAAGGTTTGAAGTAATATAGAAATTCTGTTAAAATAAAAACATAAACAATTTCTTGAGAGATATACTCGATTTCATTGAGATTTTGATATTATTTTAAGTTTATTTTTCATATATACCAATAGTAACAACTTTTTCTTTTCTATGTTTCTTTTTCTGTCTGGTCTTTTCTCTATGTACTTCGTTCTTTCGTCAAAAATGTCTATACGTTACATGACCATGCTCAAATGAGTCTACTGATATGTTATGTATACAGTTGATCAAAAAACAGAAAAAATGTATTATTAAACGTAGTTTTGATTGTTGAGATAAAAATTGAAAAACTAAGCTCGCCAATAGGTAATAACATAAAATAATCCTATTAATTAAAGAAATAATCTCACACACGATATATTTATTTTCAAAGGAACTTCTATAGTCTAGTTCGATATCTGAAGGATATATTCATTCTTGAACATGAATAAAATTTTGGCTAGACAATGAATGAATGATGTCGTTTTTCTATATGAATTTAAGTGCGAATGAAAACATGTTTGATCGAAGCAATCACGATTAGTCCTTCTTATTTTGTTCTATCGAATATTATCATTACTAGATGTAATTAGATTTAAGTAAAAAGAAAGATATCATGAGCTCGACTATCACAATTTTATGCATAAAATTACTATTGAAATTAATAATTTTACACGGACGGACGGGCGGAAGGAAGAAAAATTTATTTTTCTATTGAAATAAAAGTTTATTCTGAGAAAATATCACAGATTCTTTTTTTATTCTATTGATCTGATGGAGGAACAACAAGAGTTGTTAAGAACAGACAGTCACGTTTATTTGAAAACGAATCATTTTATATTTGCTTTAGTAAATTTTCATACTCATTTAATACTTTTCCTTATTATTATGTGTACATAAAAAAGATGCAGATGCTTTATATTACGCTTATAAACAAAAATTGATAAGTTTATTGATTACACGACAGCTATTGCTCTATTCGTTAAATCTTTCATTCTTCATGTGAACGCAGATGTGAAGAAAATGAAGAGGAATAATGATTAATAGTTTTTGATCGAAAGAAAAGACTCCAAATAAATCTACTTGAAATAAATAAAATTTCTTTAGAAACATCTTTTTTGAGAAACTGACGACTTTCAAAAGCATTAAAATTCAAAGTATATTCCATGGGTAATGCTGCAGTAGTGAAAACGAGTGTCCATTAAACACAGAAAACAATAAATATGAAAGTTAACTTGGAGAGTGAAATGTAGTTATACAATAATAATAGTATAATGGGATAAATGAATATAAGGCATTAAGGAAATCCAATATTCAGATTAAGTTTATAACAATCACTTCTTAAAAAAAGAATTTATGATCTAGTTCAATAAGCACTCATTGGATTACACAATAAGTGTAAGATAGCTTACGCTTTAAATTAATTCACAACAAATGAGAACTACAAGAAATCAAAATGCTTATTTAAAACAAAATAATGTCATTGATGCTAAGAGTGTATTCTTTTCAATCAGATATTCAATTGGTGTTTAAGCACACGTGATATATTCTATCATATATGTTAAATTTATGAACTACGATATAGAGATTATCGATTAAAAGCAATCTATCTAGTATTTTCCAAGAAAAGCTCGATTGATGTTGATTGGAACAAAAGACGAAAAAAATAAAAACTAAAATAAATTTGATCAGTTAATATTAAACTTTGTTTTTATGCATGTGCACATAGTTGACTTTTTTATTTCTTTATTTTTATTTAGTTCGACTGTAAATAAGATAGTTGCAGTCTAGTTAGTTACACGTAAAGTTCTTCATCATCTACAGTACTATTAAATGAAAACAAAGAAATAAAAAAGTCAACTATGTGTACATGTATAAAAAATAAATTCAATGTTCCATGTGCACATTCTCTTCTGAATAAGAGCGATATTACTATCTGAGGTTCTAAGTGAAAAAGTAAACGCTATAACCATATAGAGGAAACTAATCCATCGAAATATATTTCTTGGCAGTAACTATGTTTTTCGCGTCGTTTTGCTTAACTTATTATGTATTATAAGTATTTCTCGTTTCTCTTGTTGATTGTTATACATATGTTCTATTCTGTCGTTTGATACTGTATGAAATTATGTATTTTTGTTGAAAAATTTTACTATGATATATTTTTGCTATATCTGATATTGTACTGCCGGTTTTGTTTAGTTTTTCCTACTCTTAATGATGACTTTGCTTGTGATAAAATAAAGATTATGAAATTGAAACTAATACCAGAATATTTAGGAAAAAACCTTAGCTCATATTGATCATCAGATCAAACGAACAACTAGGAGATATTGATCATTTATAGGAGCTAATTCCAAATGAAGTTCGAAAACTATAAAGAACTAGACTAGTAAAAAAACTGGTACGAACCAGAAGAATAGATCAACATACTATCTACTATCTACTGTGATTCTGAAGTGGCATTTGGAAAAAAGAAACAAAAAGAAAAGTTATTCCTGATAGCTCAAAAAAACACTGCGTTATGGAATAATCAGATGATTTTAGATGTGACCATCACTTCTGTGATGGTGCTTCATTATTATTCTCACATAAAAATAATTTATTTACTTTACAAAAAGTAAATAGTAAATAATTTAATTACTTTACAAAAGTAACTAGTAAATATTTTATTTACGTTACAAAAAGTAAATAGTAAGTATTTTATTTACTTTACAAAAGTAACTAGTAAATATTTTATTTACTTTACAAAAGTAACTAGTAAATAGTCTATTTACCTATTTACTAGTAAAGTAAATATAAAGTACCGCCCCTATTCTCGGTTAACACCACCATTTTTATCCATTTTTTTTGAACGACATCTCATATGAAAGAGCAAATGAATCTGCATCGAAACATGTGCATTTTAGATTTTCAAAGAGCAAATTGTAGTTTGAAAAAGACTTTTGACGAGGAACACCATATTTTCTGAAACCCGTTTTTGACGTGAATAAGGTTTTCTGTACATGATACAAGTTCGACTTACAGATCTAGTATAGTGCATTTTGTAGAGAACTGAATTCTTTCCGAAATGGATCAAAACAATTTCAGAAAAAAGTTTGTAAAGCGCCGAAAGCCGGTTTCAGGAAACTTTGGGATTTTTCGATCTACTCAGTGTGAAATGACCATAACTTGATCAAAATAAGTCCAAACTTGCTCAAAATTGTTTCGTAAGCCCAGTTTTTCATGCCGCTTCCGAAAATGTAATACAAAGTATTGGTGAGCTGCTTTGCATTAAACGGAATTTCTCGATGTGGTCACCAATCGTCTTTTAAGTGCAGACTCCTTCGTTTGGTGTAGGGACGTTTTCCAATTTTGACTATATACTCACGTTTACGTTTGGGCTTGCTTCAACAAAAGCTGATTTACATTTTTCTCGAATAAATTGATACAGTCGAATATTTGAGATGGAAACAGACTTGGACATTTGTGAGCCGGATACACTCAACGTGATGAGCGAATCAATGTCAAAGACGATCATAGACCGATTGTATTCAGCACATTCTAAAGCACAGTAACAAATAATACGTTTTAGTATTTAAAGCTACTTAATTACCAAGGAAAGTAGTGGTGAGCAGTTCAAACATTTGATTTTCTTCGAATGCGTTTTGTTTGGTAAGAAAATTGAGATCAATAATTTGAATGGAATCAACATTTCGACTGAGGCAACCATTGACAAAACGCGAGAGTAATGAAAGTACTGAAGTTTCAGTGTTCTGTAACTTGTTTTCTTTGGACGCGTCATTGGTAAGTTCAATGACGCACGAACGATCTTGCAGGTCAATAAGAATTCGACCAGTTGGTGCAAGATCAACCAGCTTAAGGCTAAAGTCTTCGTTATCATGTGATGCAAGAAAATTTGGTTGCGTACGAGCTGCTTCGGGCAATGTGCCAATGCCGAACCAACAACTAAACTCCCTAGCGGCATTATTGGCCAAACTGAGTATTTGATCATCGGTTAGCTGCGATTTAGTATCCAGAGCCACGATGAGACTCGACTTGAGAGCACCAACTGCTGCACCACTGAAATTCATTGTTATTTTAACCAAAAGGTCTAGCCGTTGATTCGTAAACGTATGTGAATCTTTCATGAGTAGGGGACGAAGCATTTTCTTCCGAATTTCGGGTGACGGCCGGCCAACGAAACATTTTACTTGTATTCGACGAAGTATTGCTTCGTCCATCATATTTCGTCGATTCGTGGCACCGAAAATGATCAAGTTTGGTATGTTCTTCACTCCTTCGATGTGCGAAAGAAGCACACTGATACCGTCCACTTTCGATTGTTGAGCATTGTTGTCTCGTTTTGGTACGAGACCATCAATTTCATCAATTGTCATTGCACAAATCAAATATGGAATCGTGTTCGCTCGAGACATAATATCAATGAGCAATTTTTCCGTTTCGCCCACATACGGTCGATTCAACTCGCCGGCAGCCAGGGCTATGGTTGTCATCGTAATGCCAGCATAGATGGCCACTCTCTTGAGCAGTTCAGATTTGCCTGTATAGAGAAAAATAATGAAAACTTCAATTTTTATCGTGAAACATATTTGACACGAAATCGTAATATCGTAGCTCACACTGGAAATACCTCACTTTTCACTATAGTGAATACTTGACTTAGGAAAAAAGTTAGTTCTTGTTTTCACCATTTCCGAAACCAAAAATTTAAAATCTTGTTGCTCTTTCTATCAATGAGATGAGACTCACCAGTGCCTGGTGGACCGTAAAGCAATAGGCCCCGTCCAAATTTTACCATAAGTTTACCATGTTCATCTCTTAGGTCGAGCTGAAGAAACGCTTTGAGACCTGCAATTGTCTTCTCATAGTTAATGATTGCCTCCTTCACGATCGTTAGATTTTCACTGAGTGCATTGTACCAGAGCTGTCGCTGCGCTAAGTCAGTTGAAGCGTTCGCTTTCTTTTTTTCGTGGTCGCTCTTCTTCTTTGTGGCTTCTTGGTGCTTCTGAGATCGTGAATGAATCGTCTCAAAAGGTATGTTACTAGGTTTTCTCAAGAAAGCTTCTGCCTCTTGGTTAACTGTCTTGTCCAAATAGTTAAGATTTGTACAGCGCAAATCTAATGTTTTCAATTCTAATGCAAGCTCATCCAATTTTGGTTGTTTCTCAGCAATTTCCTGTTTCTTCGTTTTCAATGTACTTTCCGCTGCGATTAATTGTTTTTTCCATTCACGACGTTGTCGTTCATGTTCTTCCGGTGATGGTATAGCATTCTTTAGACAAAACGTGCATAAATAGTTATGTATGTTGTTAAGTACATTGCCATCGTCATCATAAGTTCGTCGAACCTCGGCAATAGCTAGATTCACAGCATCAGGATCGAGATGTGAAAGATTATCTAATGTATTGTTTATGTAGTGAAAATAACGACGTACACGATGAATATCACCGAGCAAAGTTGCCTTGGATTGTATGTATGGATTTTTTGTTTGAATGAAAGTGTGAGCGGCAGCGTTCAATTGCAAAAAGTCACGAATCATTTCTTTTACCATGATCTTGATTGAAGATACTTTTTCCCACATACTATCATTGGTGACAGCATTTCGAAGGTGTTCAAGCGTATTGATGTTTTCCTCTATTGAGACGAAAGACAAATCGCGTTACTATTTAAACCATTTCTCTTTTTGGTCATCTAGATAAAAATTCTTCATTTGGGCATCGAATTGATGGCAACTATTGACCGCTAGAGTTATATTAACTTTTTCTTATGCTTGTTATGCTATTGTATCAAAATGGAAACGCCATAGTTTTTGCCTTTCCTTGTAAAAGAGCCTCTATTTTTGTTTTATCCCTTCAATAGAAAAACTGACTTCTTCTTTGCTATGTACCTTCGAAAGTGGCCGTGAAAATGGAAAATTCCATTAAATAAAAAAAAGAATACATCGCTTCTTCTTTTTAAAACTACGCATAAGCCGAAAGCAAGAGTGTTCAGTTTATGTTACCTTTGAGGTTCTTTAACCAGAGCTGAGCATCGCTTTCATCACATCGATTTTGTCGACAAATCTGTATGAGTGTACCCAACAACGTCACATTGTCTACTTCACTATCACTTGTATTTGCTGTAAAGGATGTTCGAGCTCTGTGTTCCTTTTGCGGTACAATTTCGCACTTCACTTCTGTATTTGTGTTAGTTCGCCATATTGGTGGAAATTCTTGATTATTGTCTGCTTCGTATTCAATTTCTAATAAGTTTAGGAGAAAGTTATAATTCCACGGCCCAAATTTATCGTTTTTGCGCGTGAATAAACTTGGCTTGTACGACTTTCGACTAGTCACATTACTTAAATCGATTGGTTTGCTTGTGGATTTGATTGCATACAGTTGAAGGGTAGAACATTCTTTGTTCTCGATGAATGTATACTTATTCGTTGTTACTAACTCTGTCGCAAATGCATCTAATTCGGGATAATCATATTGACGGTAGAGTTTCACGACTAGAGACTCGAGTATCCGTGTTTCGTGTGTTACTGTGACAGGAACACTTGGCCTTGTCGGATGAGCATATGCTTGATTGTTGGTGGAGCTGGATGGAATGAACATGGGCATGGGCGGTGGTGGTGGAACATAGCGTTCTTGAATACTTGCCATTCTTTGTGACCAATCGTCATCAATGACGAAAGACATCGAAACTTTGTAGTGTATTAATTATGTTTCTGAAAGAAATCTCGTAAAACGACGAACGGTTTATTTCTACACTATGTTGCGGTGAGCTTTCTTTCTTTTGGCTGTTCTAAATAACGCTGAACTAATTCTCATAAAAAATAAGATGTCGTTATCGCAGCCACAGAATTGTTAATTACCTCATTTTCCCCTGAGTAACGAAACAAAATCAGGAGAGTAAGCGTGAACCCTGTGAAAGCTGTACTAAAATCAAATGTACAACAGTTTCTGGTTTCAGTTTTAATTGAGAGTACACGAAATGACCGTATACGTTAGTAGAAACAGTCGTATTATATATTATATATTGATACACGGCTCAATTAAAAATCGACTTTGAATGTCAGTAGGAAGTCAATTTCGAAACCTCAGTCAAGCATTTGATCTATAGTTTTCAACAGAATTCTGATGTACTGCGTGAAACTTTGAATAACCTTGGAAAAGAAAACAGAAGCGAGATCGCACTCTCACAAAACTTTTATTAAATTTAAGCGAATTCCATAAGCGCTTCAGGAAGCAAAACGTTTCTAAAAAATGTGTTGCATGGTTCACTCTGGGTTAACGTGTAGTCGAAGGTGTTTGTTCATTCTTCATTTTCGAAGACGCTCTTTGACAAGTTGAGTTGTCAAAGAGCGTTGCTTGCTGCACTCTAAAAAAAAGCGGAGAATAATCAACGCTTGTCCTTGATTTATTTTTTCATAAAATCTTGAAGGGTTTATTCAGATGACATATACCCTTGAAGGGTTCATTAGTCGAAGGGTCTATGAGCATAAGCGTACATGATTGTGCGAAGGGTAGGAGAAGTTCTTTTAAGGGTTTTTTATTCTGCCTTTTTATTGGAAGAGTTATTTTTGTTAAACGAATTTTGGTAGATTAATATACGGATTTCTTAAATTGGTTTAATATTTTACCATCAGGCGTATATTATTCTACGATTCAAGGATAGCGTATGTTATTCAATGCCTGTGGGTTTATTCGTCCTCATTTTCAGAATAAACGTTTGCTATAATACCGTTAAGGGTAGATTACTATAAGCTGTCCTGTGAGGGTTGAATATTCTTCGCTTAAGGGTAGATTATCGTTCATTTTCTGGAGAAGATTTATTAAAATACTGTTAAGGGTAGAATATTATACGTTGCCAACAAAAGGGTTGAATATTCTACACTTAAGGGTAGATTATCCTCCACTTTCTGCTCTCTAAAAAAAACATTTCCTAGAAAACTCAAACCGGTTGGGAAACCCTCTCGGAAACCCTTTCAGGTTTCCGATGACTCGAAGCGTTTTCAAAAATACATTTTCGGTTTCCGAGACCTCGGAAACCCGAGGTTTTCCTACAATCCCGATTTCAATGCCCTTAAGGTGTTCTACAAAACGTTTTTCTTACTGTCGGAAACCAAACCGTATTCTCAGAAACTTTTAGGGTATTCTAGGAAACTAATATGGCCAGAAAAACTGAGTTGGCATCCGAATGGGCATGCGACAATACCTTTTCGGTTTCCGAAGCCATTATTCGCAAACCCTTTCGGTTTCCAAGTCTACTAAATGTCAAAAAAGTATTCTGGAAAACCAAAATCGGTTTTCGAGTTTTTTAATTTGCAAAAGGTTTTCATACTTCTAAAATGTTCAATATTTCAGAAATCGAACATGATCCAAGTTCAAAATATCTCAGAAGAACATTTTCTGCGATTAACCTCGGGAGATCCAAATTACACAGACTACAAAGTTAGACATTTTATTTCACCTCCGTTCTCAATTTTGATGAAAGTTTGAAATAGGTTATCGAGGTCCAGGAATCGGAATCTGACGTTATTTTTTTGATTCAAGCTTCCATCGGTTAGAAATTGAACTGATCGGAAAGGAGATTTTTTTACTCTTATATTGAAATGTTTTTCTCGGATTCGTGTATTAGATTGGCTGAGTATATATTATCATTTCATAATCTGGTAGTATTTTTTGCGACAGAGGAGTGTAATAATTGAAGATGATGTAGGCATTGATGCTGTGCTTTCTTTTAGATTTAGAATTGGAGAAAAATTTCCATCGCTATTGAGGGACAGAATTAATAGAACAGTCCTATCGATATCCGTATCCACAGAAAATGCGTCTGCGTTGTGCAGTCGTGGGTTAAGTGAGTCGAAGTGGCGATGATTACTTGTTTTTTTTCCAGTTTAGATCAACGTCAGATGAACAAATAAGAATGGTGAGTTCGATTTTTGAACGTTAAAAGCCGATGAAATATGTTATTTCTTTTTAGATCCAACATCCCATGTCGATCTTTCTATCCACCAGATCCTGGAGACACTGACAGAAAAGATGCTTGAAAGCCACTGTGTTCTGTCGGAAAACAGATAATATCATTGTAACATGGTAGCAGTGTCCCGCCGCAAACTCTAGATTTTTTATGATCAGTTCCGACCAACTTGCTGTGTTTTTCGGCAGGATGCGCTGGAAATCATGAGAAAAACTTCGAAAAGTTTACGGGTGGGATACTGCTTCCATTTTCCAACGATGCCGTGTTTCCCTACAGGATACGGTAATCTTCAGGTGTTTTTCCTATCGGTTTCTGCAGCTTCCGGTGGGTGTAATGATCGGTCCATGCTGTAGCGATCTGGTGATTCTCGATGCAGAACGGGACGAATGAAATCTCGGAAATCTTTAATCCGTTTCCGGCATTGGTATTCGAAGGAAATTTTTATTTGGCTTTTCGGTTTCCGAGGTCTCGGAAACCGTGTCTCGGAAACCCTTAAAGGGTTTCAGATTTTGTTACTATCGGAAGCCTATTTTGAGTTTCCTCGAATACCCTTTTTTTAGAGAGTTGGACAGAATCCGCAGGCAGATTTGAGTGACCTGAGATTGTGTTACTATCAATTACCTGTTTGAAATCCTTCTCTGTTTTATTTTTATTTTTAGGTGGCCAATGAAATATGTTTTGGTTGCTACGACTATCTTTATGTTCTTTGTTTCGGGCAACTCGGCAATTGTGAACGCGTATTAATGTAAACCGATTCTTTTGGATTAAGGTAAGTCGGTTCATTTATTCTCCTTTCATACATCCCATTGACGATTTTTATGGCCGCTTTGCGCTTTGCGCTTTGCTGCTGCTTATATATTATTTTGCTATGACCTGGATGACGGATCTATGATGTTGAGGTGCGTATTTTATTCTACTTTCAACTAGTTGCTGAGGTGCTCGTTTGTCAGTGCAAAATCGGACAAATACTCGAATTGACGGTTTAAGTGCTAAGTTCATTGAAATTCTTTGTTAGCGCAACCTCTGATAAACCCTGTGGGTGGCTGATGCGGTTCATGGTTGTGATGATATATCATCTCATAAACTGTTAAGGACGTTCATGACACCAGCTTTTCCCCTAAAATACCGTATCATGAACCCTTAAGACGGTTGATGAGTTTCTTGATTCCGATAATATTCCCTCTCATACACACTTTCGGTGATTGATGAGATCCAGTATCTCGATAATATACCCCCTCATAAACCCTTGAGGTGGTAGATGAGGTTAAGTATCCTGATAATATACCCTCTCATAAACCCTTGAGGTGATTGATGGGATCAGTTATCTCTTTCATGAACCCTTTTATCAACCCTTTTTGAAAGAATTTTGGGGTACTTGAAAGGGTTTATAATCTTCTAATAAACAGTTTAAAAGGGTTTGCTATACGTTGCACTTTCATAAACCCTTTAAACGTTTTTTATTCCACGGTTTTTTTACAGTGTGGGGAACGGTTCTTTTCTAATTCGTACTGTTTTTGTTGTTCGGCTAATTCATACTTTTTTTGTTTGGCTAATTCATACTGTTTTTGTTCGGTTAAATTTAGGACTTTTTGGTCGCATTCTTGTTGATACTTGTGATGGCGTTCCCTGATATTTGTTCGCTCTTGCATAAGTCGAACAAGTTTTTCTTGTATGACTTTCTTGTTCTCCAATTCACGATTACTCTCGTCATTTGCAAGTCCAAGTGCCCGTGCCAACTTGCTGAAATTCCTTTCACCCGTTTCCAATTCGGTAGCATTGGCTTTAATTTGGGTCTTCAATGAAGTCAGTTTTGTTTTCGCTATTGTCACTTTTCCTTGAGCTATTTCATGTTGTTTACAGCTGTCACTGATAGCCTCGTTCGTTTCACGTATAGCATTTTGATTGTTTTGAATTTCAAGCCTTTTACTGTCGAGTTTTGCTGTCATACTTCGAATGTTTTCTGCCAGTGCTTCATCTTGAACTCCTAATCGATCAAGATTTCCACGTATATTTTCTACGTTGTTTTCTTGTTGTTGAAGTTTCGATTGAGCTTCTTTATAGAGTCTCTGACATGTTTTGAGTTCATTTTGCTTGTCTTGCTTCTCAGTTTTCAATATGCCTTTCCTGATTCGCAGTTGTTCGATCTCGCCATTCACACGACTTTTCTCAGTTTTTATATCATATAAAGCATTGGTCGCGTCAGTAAGTTCTTTAGTTTCTCTTGCGATTTCTTCACGTACTAGTTCAACTGATTGCGTATCACTCTTGAGTACTTTTTCATGCCGAATCATTTCGTTCTCCTTTGTCTTTACAGCAGTTTGTTTGAAACCGAGCTGTTGCTTGACTTGAAGCACATTTGCTTTCAGCTCATTGACGGTATTCGTATGCTGTCCAATATCTGTTGAGACCTTGGTTAATTTTTTTTCATTTTCATTCATGTTGGCTCGATGTTGTTCAATTTTTCGTTCACTACGTTCGATATCCATGCGAAGGTCATCAACACTTGATCGATGTTCGGCCACTTGGTTTTCAGCCTGCGTTAAAACATCTTGTTGATTACGTTGAAGTTCATTGGTGGCCGTATTGAGCAGTGTTTGAGAACGTTGCAATGCACCGATCGCTGTTTTCAGCGCACTTTCTACTTCTACTTTTTCCCGTGACGCAATCCTGTGTTGCTCCGTTAAACGCGTTACTTCGCCCTTGCAGCGAGTAAGCGTTTGTGCACAATCATTTTCTTTCTTTTCTTGTTCGACTCGTTCACTGTTTGCATCGCTTAGCAGTTGTTTACATTCGTTGGTACGGTGTTGTGCCGTTTTGTGTGCCCCTCGTGCATTGCTACTTGCAGTTTTCGCTGCTTGCCATTTGTCTTTCGCTTGATTTCTAGCTGTGCGTGCAGTTTCTACTGCTTGTACTTGAGCATTCGTTTTACCAATGAAAAACCACGGAGGGGTGGGAACAAACCTGACTGTGGTAGTTTTTTCTGCTCGTTTCAATTCTGCTTCTGCTTCACGAACATTTTCTTCTGCATATCGTTCTTCTTGTAGTGCAGCATTCAACTTGTCCAGAGCTGTTTGTTCCTCTCGTATTGCTTTCTGATGTTCTTGTGTGGCTTGACGTTCTTGCTGTTTGCAAGTTGTTAGCTTTTGCTGCACTTCTCGATATTCCGTTTCGGCGTTTTGTCGTGAAAGCATGGTCTCTTCTTTTTGCCGATTAAGATCATCGCATTTTTCGGTAATGTTCATCCGCTTCTGGTCTAAGTCGTCATGTTCTTTTTGCAATCGATCTACTTCAGCCGTTTTAGTGGCAAGGGTCTGTTCGAGTTCATTGATTTTCGCTTGTATACGTGAAAGCGCTTCGACACTCATGCGCAATTTATTTTGCATGTTATTATGTTGATGTTTGAGCGTTTTCAGTTCGTCGCTCATCGTTTGATGCGTCTTTTCAAGAGCTCGCTTTTCTTCATCCATGGCTTTCTTGTCTGCCTCGAGTTCCACAAGTTTGGAGTCGGCGTCGGTTAAGTCGGTGTTGATCGACTCCAATGTTTCCGTCTGATCTTCGATCTCTTGACGGAGTGTTTCGAGTTGTTCTCCGAGCCGTTCGATTGCTTGCTTCGATCGTTCTATTTCCGCTTGCAGACGAGCAAGGCCTGCTTCTTTGTTTCGAAGAGTTTGGCCCAAGTCTTCAATTGTTTTTTTAGTTTCTGCTTCTTTCTTCTCCAATTCCTTCTGCTGTTGATTGAGATCACGTAGCTCTTGTGATAGAGCCTCTAGGCTGATCATGGCATCTCGAATTTTTTGTTCGATTGCTTCGATCTGAAGGCAAATTTCTTCGACTTTTCCCGCTGATATGGTTGTTTGCCTCTGTTCTTCTTCTAAAGCCCTTTGTCCCTCTTCAAACTGTTCCTCTACTATCCGAATCTTCTCCTGTAGTCTTGTGAGAGACAATGTCTTTGCCGCTCGTTCATCTTGCAGTTGTCTCTCTTCCCGTTCGAGTTTCGCTTGTAGAGCTGCGTGTTTCCTGACCTCTTCTGCGAGATTCTTTGCTCGAAGTTCATGTTGTTTTGATTTGATTTCCGCTTCTTCCTTTTCGAGCTCTAGTTCCTGATCGACCTTATGTTCATAAAGGTTAGTTCGCTTCTCCTCCAACCCTTTCAACTTTTTATGTTCTTCTTGAAGTTCGTTCAACAGCGAATTAGTTTTATCCAAGACTTTATCCGTGAGTTTCTTCTGAGCCGCTTCCTCGTCCAACAACTCCTTGGCCATCTTCCCCACCTCACCTTCTTTTACTGCTGTATGCTCAAGTTCTCGTTGTTTTTCGTTTTCAACTTGTATAATTTCAGCTGGAGGTGTAACTCGATCTGTGCTGCTGTTTGCAGTCGAAGAGTCCTAGACAACAAAGAAGCGTATTGTTTCTCTTTCTATGTGCGCGCTAATTTCCGACAGTTTCAAAGTCGTTTTTATTTACTATAGTAACGCATGGAAGCATTCGGAGCTTCAATTTCAACTTGATACTTTGAAAGTTTCCAGAAGACGCTTTAACAAACTCACTATTGTTTCTATTCATATTAGACACAAAAGCGAGTATCCAGCTCACAGAAATGTAACTTCAATTTGTCAAATTTCAGA
>CAJNYU010001328.1:0-10742 GCA_905331475.1 Rotaria socialis
GTGATAAACAGGTTTGATTCTATTAATATTTTATATTCAATTCTATTCTATTTTGACTTTTTCTAGATTGCACTTCGAGATGCTTTGTTAAAAGATAAACGTCTTCGATAATTGTTTTTCGGTTTTTTTTCAAATAAAAATATAAGAAATAATGATTGAATATCTGGTCAATCTACAACAAAATTGTAGTATTAAATTAATCATTTTCGTTCATTCATAATGCCTCATATAAAATTATGAATTTTTTAAATAATTTGTATGAATTCATTATTTCATTTAGATTTCGAATTATTGATTGAATAGAAATTTTCCGTGTCAAAACAAAACTCAAGTTAATCTGACATGATATTAGCGTAAAAGAATCTTAATTAGAAAATTTGAGCACTTCAATTAAATGCTTGAAATGAATTATCAGTTTAATGATTGATATTTTTATCTTTTTTAATTAGATTAAGGAAAACCAAAACCAAAATGCAAATGCATTGTTTTTAGTATAATCTAAATCCATAGAACACTTTCATTTTTTCTTTTTGTGTTTTTAGCAACTAGATTTGAAGACGTAGAAATTAATTTTATGTCATTTTTCTTATTGAAACACAATTCGACAATATAATCTTTCATCAGAACGTAAATGAGAGTAGAAAAACATACAGCGAGCGTAGAATATGTTAGGTCAGAATTCGAGTATTTTCTGAATGGATGCGCTCTAAACAACTTTCCAAAAATCGCCATAGACTTTTCCAAGTAAATCTCAATGTGCTCCATCCATTGAAGACATTTTAATATCAATTTCAACCCTTCCCTCTCCAAAGTAGCGAATCCAACTGCAAAATACTTTCTCCCTAACATATGTCCCATTTTGACTGCCAATAAATTTATCGAAATCATTATTCATGCAAGTAGAAGCGATTGAAGCTGAGTCTTAATTTTTCTCTATAGTCAATCAGCTTTCTCATCTTTCGATTCTCAAAGATTGACAAATATTAATGCAATATACATTTATTTTATTAATTGAAATTATTCGAGTGAGAATGACTTGTTAGAAAAAGAAATGATTTCAAAAGTAGTCGACTGTTCTCATATTCAACTGAAATTTTATCAATTACTTCTACATAATCAACAGCAATATCTGTCTTAAGGGGTAAGAATAATGAACCTCTGACGTGAGTCTAATATCTAACTTTCTATTAAGTATAGTTATTTTATGAAGTTTTATTTTGCTGAAAACACTTTCAATTGTCATAGATGAAACAGAAATCATCATAGCATCAATAAGAAGAAATAGAATAGTAGGCAACTCATGTTGAGACAATAGCATTTCATCATATAAATCGAATACGTTTTCCTTTGTTTTGGTTACTTTAAGATACATTTTATTAGTTGCATTTAGTTATTCAATAAGCTAGTATCACATTGTAAGATGATGCTAAGCTTTCAATTCTAGCGCTTCTAAAACGGTTCAATTATTATACAGAGGGCTGGCAAAGATCCAGAAAAGTCCACTTTACCTGCAATCCTATGAGAAGTCCCTCACTCTCAACCTAAGTCCCGCCATATGATCTTACTGGTCGCGACACCTGTCCAAGGGACGTTGGGCAGAAAAAGTGACATTTTCTCGGAACTTTGCCACTGCTGGAAAAAGCATATATACAACATGATCGACTTTATACACGATCTTCTCTTGAGAATAAGCATGTGGAATTTGACGTATACGTAATAGTTAAAAATAAAATTCAATTGGTGAGTATTTGAAACCTGAAATTTGAATTCAAGTTTCACGCTTGGTATTATTGTTATTTTCATTCACACGACAGATATCATTTAATGAATTTTTTCGAATTGAGATGTGTCGAACTTGTCAGAATATGCCCTCGACATCTATTCTTCATAGATGTCATCGTTTTCATATGATAAATATTTTCAAGAAAATCAGAAAATTAATATAGAAAAACTTATTGCACTACTAATCAATACCAACAAAATAATGATTTTTTTCAACTAATGTTCATCTACATTAATAGAGAATACAAAAACAAGTTCTTGTCGTAAAAATCTGCACATTGGTTCATATAGCTACTATGCGAAGGTAAATCAATCGAAAATATGCAACAGGTTCAACGTTAAATACATGTGAAGCGAAGTCAATTTCAATAGTGGTTAATATTTGGTGATAGGTATGTTCAGCTTGTTAATTTAATTCAAGTTAATAATTCAACAGCTGATGAACTTACATATTATCTACTTGTTTTATTATCATGATTATAAAGTTGATTGAACAAAAAGAAAAAGTATCGTTTTTTTGACCATTGTATAAGCACGTGATCTCTTTTTTATTTTCATTCCAACGTGTTCTCCTCTACTTTATCCAATTTTTTCACTTTTCTATAATCGTTCTTATAGATCTATGAGGAATTTATTGATTTTTTTGTTCTGTTTTTTTCGTTTCATGTTAATTATGATGATATTTGTTCTTAGCTTAAAGATAAGAGTGAAAATTTTCGCTATGGTTATGACTATCTATTGATGCGACATAGAAAATGGTAGAGATCAGTGAAAATAGAGAATAACTGGAAGAAAAGAAGGATGATGTATTATCTCTTTCTCAATAATATTGTACAGGTATCAATATTATGATCATTCATAGCGTTTGTATTCAATGAATTATTGTGTTAAATAATTAATTTCTAACATTTTTATATTTATACTATTCAATCGATCGGTTCCATAACTGATGAAAAGATAAAGGTCTATTAAGATTATTTTATGCCTCATCGATTCTGCCGTTTACATATTCATTTCTGAATCTGTGAGAGGCGAGCAGCGTGTGCAGCCTTCTGCCAGTGTCGACTAGGTAGGTACAATATTTTACAACCCTTTGGTGTCTTCGCTACAATAAGAATACAAATCAATATCTGCTGCTTATTTTTACCTTGACCTTGATCCTCTCTACTTAAATATAATGATATACATTAAGAGCTGATCGACCTTTTTTTTTGTAAAAAGAAATTTCAGATATGATTACATGAAGATAACTGTTTAATTATCTGCATTGTCTAAAAGTACAGCTTTCTGTAAATAACACGGATATTGCATCGAAGATCAGTACGAGTGATAAAGTATCATTAATCAAAAATTGTTTCAAAACTTTTGAGCATGTTTAAATATGTTCTATATAGTTATCATCATTTTATATTATATTATGTTTCCGCTTTTATAACAATGTACGAGCGCATTCACACAGCAATATAAAGTATTCTTGAAGTGATTCACAGTCACAGTATAATAATATCATCTTGGCGCAAAATGTGACATGCGTTCTGTTATGTATATTATGATGGAAGATTTTACAATGTTACAGAAGCATGAAATCGCAATATATTCGAAGCATAAACAATTTTTGATGGTATAGCTGAAATATCCAATGTGTACACTGTGAATTAGTCGTTAGAGATCAAGTGGAGCTGGGCTTGGAGGAATATATCGTAAAGTGTCTATCGGGGAATTTTGAAAATAATTCTTGATTTTGTTCACAACCGACTTAATTAATGTTGGTGTGAAATAAACCATGGACGCGATGTAAATCACGGAGATGACAAGCAAAAGAACCACTCTTATCCAGTATAGTCCTTCAGATTGCATATTCAATTTATAATCATAGAAAAAATGTTTGATTGCGTCGTCGTATAAATTGGACCATAATGAGGGGATCATGGAACCAAGCCATATGATGATTATGCCTAAATAGCAAATTTAAGAATATATTAGCTTTCAATCTCCTGTCATCATGCGCAAATATAAAAGCACCTGTGAACTAACACAGCTAAGATTTTGATATACTATTTTTATGAGTTGTTCAAAGCAAAACTCAGTGATAGCATAGAAGAAGACATGAAACGAACAGACACAAAGCAGAAAAGACATCCACTCATACATACAAATAGCAATGGTAATATTAATAGATCTTACTATTCAAGTATATTACTATATGGTTTTCTTATAATTATTAGTTGAGCTTGAAGATTTGAATAAACCTATTATCGAAAAAAAGCAAATACATTAGACCACATTCGTTATTACTCCATAGGAGATTTCATCTATGTCACAACATATTATAAACCAAGTTGAACTTACTCCCTATTATCGTCAAAATATTCCACGATTTCGTTGTGCTGGATGATGCTGACATCGAAAGAGATCGAGAATCTGAAACAAAATCTCACTAGTATTACGACAAGATCCATTACAAACTTGATTTCTTACCATTAGAATATACCAGTTTGTAGATAATGTCTTGGTCCCAATTAAATCTGAAATTTCCATTGTCATCTGGTGGTATACTAAAACGACAAAAAATATGGTCATTCATAGATTTTCGACTATAGTTCTTCCTTAAATAGCATACTAAACATCTTGATTCAATTGCTGATCAAAAAAGAAAATCCCAATCGCACCACGAAAGTATATATTTAAATAATCTTTTTTAAGAATATTATCAGCAGCAATGAGAAGACGAGCCGTGCTTTTCTTTCTTTCATCATAAATTTGCACGTAGTCCATGTCGAAGACTTTACTCTAAAATCGAAAAATGAAAGGAACTTGCAATGTCCATTGATAAACTCACTGGAAAAATAACAATCACTATTGTTGTGCTAAAGCAAAACCAAAATGAGAAAAAACCGAGTGAAATCTATGAGTAATTTTATCTAAAATAGAAATAAGAAATCGCAAATAGAAGATTTATTTTTCTGATCATTTGAGTAGGTTGATTAGTGGCAATATCCTGGTTCATGTATATGTGAGTAATTCACTTATGACGATCTCTTACACATATCGATATTATTATTGATTTCTTTACTTTCATTCTAGTTGACGTGAATGTTTATATATGAGATTGACCTTTTCATTAGTTAAGTGGAAAAAAGCGAGATTCGACTTCATGTATCACAATACAAGTTGAAGACCATAGTTATATCAATCGGAGAATTCGAAAACACCGTAAACGCAAAGAAATAAGTGATTGTTGATAATATTTGTATATTTGTAGTGACAGTGCCAATAGTCAGCGGACAGAGCAAAGAAAGAAAACGCGTTAAGCGAATCAATATCAAATGCACTACCTATGGCGCCCCCAAAAACCGACTAAAAAGGTCGAACTTTTAAAGTATCTTAATCGATAGAGAAAATTATGCTGAGTCGAGCTGTGATACTTTAAAAAACAAAACTCACGGTACACCCTCCCAAATAACCGAAATACTGTGGCCAATCAGGCATAGAATATTCTCATTGGCTGATTCAATACGACAGCAATTCGCTTTCGCATTCGCACCTTCTATACAGTATAATCAACGATCAATAATCCCCTTTTGCTAGCCCATTTTTGCACAAATTAAAATTATTTTTCAGCTACGATGATCCTTGTCATCCTTATATTTATTTTATAACATCATTTTTTTTAATTAACAAAAAAGAACTACAATGACTGAATAAATAGATATATGAATGACACAAAATTAATACAAAAAAAAAATCAGGCGTCGTTTCAATTGTATTTTGCTTCATCCCATAGTTCTTCCTGGTCTCAATTGTTGCTCAATTTCTTGATTTGATTGGAGGTAATGGTGTTTTCTAAATGAGAAGTGTACAATAAAATAAAGATATATAAGCGAAAAAATAATCTTACCCAGGTTGGTCAACCACCATTTCTTGCGTCGAAATTACATGTACGTATAGCCATATATAATTGAGGATTAGGCCGGAGAATTCGATGAAGTATAAAGTACCATAAACGACAAGTAGAATTTGTTATACTGGAATTGAAAGCCCAAGCATGAGCATAAGCTTGAAAATGACTTTGTTCAACAGTTTTAAGTAGTTGCGTAAACCATTTTTGAGATATATCGTCAGATGCATTTTCAGATTGTTTGTCGAGTCTTGTTTGAACATTGCTCGTAGTTCTAGTCTGAACGATTGTTGCCATTCACTCCATCATTTTATTGAAAATTTTCGTCTAGTTTGTGTCCACCTGAAAATGTTGATTACAACAATATCGAATATTCAATTGTAAGTTCAATATTGAATAAAACATTTCTTCCACATTTGATGTATCCTTCTATTTATTTTTGCCCTTTTTTCCAGGCAAAATAGAGTATATATTTGTTTTTTTTTCTTCGTTCCGCTCATGTTCACTAACCTAAAAACTCACTCTGTTTAAAAAAACTGCATGTACTTTCGAACTTTTTCTGCCATGATCATCGAGCGTATTCAACAAATGTTTTCTCTGTTGTCTTTATGAATGAAGTGCCATTTGAACAATGTTCGTCCGTCGATGTCTTTTTCTTTTTCTTTCACCTATTTGACTGAGCATAGAGACGAATTGATTCGCTCATGAAGAATAATGAACATATATAAAAGGCAGACAATCTTTAGATAATTCAATATTAATTTCATTTTTTTTTCTCAGAGAAAATGGCTATTGATATGGTAAGCGTTATGTTCATTGTTAGACTTCCTTTTCAATATTCTTCTCTCTACATTTTCATTTCGATCACGGGACATAGTTGATTGTATTTCGATTTCTACAGTTTCAAACCATATCAACCAGTCGAATAACTGCTCTTGTTTCTCTTTGTATAAAGCTGAATATTTAAGATTCAACTTTAGCTAAACATCCTATTTTCTCAAAAGTTTGATTTTTATACAAAGCTTGTTTAAATCAGAATACTTTAATTGATCTTGCTGCATGAGCAATTCTACACCAACTCACTGTTCTATTTGCACATTGCATCGTCGTTCGTATATTTTTTTTTAACAATCATCTTCATTAAATATTTAGATTGTGGCAAATGAAAGCGAAATTAATCGCTTAAATGTATTAATTCAGAACCGTCAACAACTGTACGAAAATGATCAGTTGAATGATGAAGAATATAAACAGCTGATGATTGATTTGGGTCGTCGTGTTATGCTGCAATGGGATGTAGAAAAATTAAAGCTAGGTGAGCAGATATAATCGTGCTGCATGATTATCGCAGATATTTTTCTTTTTCATCTTTAGAACGTGATGGTCGTGCACACTAATCGACGATCTTGCTCTATTCTTTCCGGGTTCTTGTTTTTCTTTACTTTCAGACAAGATTCCTGTATTCAGGCAAGATTCTTTTCGATAGGAAAGTAAAAAGAATCTTGTCTGAATTTCAAGATGACAAGGATCTCGTCTGGTTAATCAGAAATAAAAGAATCAGGCAAGAATCATAAGATATTCAAGATATATTTAAAGTTCAGACAAGGATCTTTTTCTTTTCTTTTAAAAAGAATCTTGTCTGAAGTTCAAGATCCAAAGAATCTTGTCTGAAAATTATGAAAAAGCAGAAACTGGAAAGAAATATAAGATATTTTAAATTTCTTACTATTCAAACAAGATTCTTATGATAGGAAAGAAAAATATTCTTGCCAGCTCTTCAAGATCAACGACACGTGATGTCGCCTTTGTACGATCAAATATATAAGGGCAATGCCTGAACGTTATTTATTCATTATTGGTTCGATAGGTAGTACAATTCACTTTGAATATGTACTTTTCCTAAAGCATTCGTTTTATTCAAACGACNCTCCGAAAGTGTTAATTACTTAATATGGAAAGTTATAATGCTTTCATGAAAACATTAACCATTAATATTAAGTCATTGATTTTAATGAAAACATTAACATTAATATTAATGATTAATGAAAATATAATCCATAATATTAACGAAAACATTACTATTCATACTAATGGTGAATGTTTCCGTTAACCGTTAATACCATTCAAGAACATTGACATTAATACTAATGATTAATGAAAACATTAATATAAAATTAATGCTAATGGCCCACCCCTAATGCTGATTATCAGGAGAATAAAATTAGGTTGAGATTTTTTGGGAAGTCATGTCCGTAATCTGAAACGTCTTTGTTAGTTATGAGAAATAGTAACGTAGGATATCTTAGGTCAGGATTCGACTAATCGAAATTTCTTACCATCACAGGAAGATATTCAATATAGAATTTTCGTTATTTTCTAGTGAAAAATGTATGTCGAATATACAAGATCGTCAATAAATGTTGTCGGTGCATATACGATGTAACACGACAACATAAAAGATCAATTAGCGGTCTAGTGAATATAACAAGATTTGTTTTTTTGTCACCCTTAGGAATGCTTGTGATCTTTACGATCGTTTGCACAACAGTCAATTAAACCATCAAAAGACCAATTTATGTAGTAAGCGGGATGTTAAATTTTACAAACAGAAATGAAATTCATTTGATGTTGATTGCTTACCAATTGTCTATTTCTTACGAATAACAAAAATGACTATAAATAGTAACGATTTTCAACGTTAGAAATCATTCCCCATCTTTCTTTCTCTTCTTCTTACTATATTACATGTATAGTTTATTATTTCACTATTTTAGCTTGTATTCGTCCTGGCTATTGTTCAGTATCATAGGTAAGTATTAGTTTTAGTTCTTTTATTTTATTGTCTCAGCTTTTTATCCCATTTATTTTAATTTTTATATAATTATAATTGTCTTTCTATTATCTATTTTAGTTTCAATTTTATGTTTTCTATTTCTATTTTAGCGATTCAAAAAAGAGTAAGTATAACTTTTTTGTATATATGTATATATTTTACGTCCTACGGAGGCCTTCCATACATCGGCGTGAAACTGGCCATGCCTACCTTGGTGCCCATTGCACGTACAGGCCGCATATAGATCTTCCTGTTGTATGTTCTATACACGCTAGATCTATGTCTGTACGTGAAGAATAGAAAAAGAAACAAACAATGGAAAAGCAATTCACAAGTCTTATTCGATAGAAAATCGTTGAACACGACTATTATCACGATCGGCGACATAGAGATTACCATGTCGATCGAAAGACAAACCATAGGGAAAGTAAAACTGATTTGCTCCTGCTCCATAGCCATTTCCACCCACAATTACAGTGCCTTGATTCTTGTTTCCTTGAGTCCAACGCATGACACGATGATTCCCCGTGTCTGCTACATAGAGTGTACCCAACGTATCAACGAAGATTCCATTAGCCCAATGTAATTGTGTCAGAGCATTCCCGCAGCCTTGTCCTCCAGCGACCACAATACCTTCTTTTGCACCCTTATTCCATTTCATTACACGATGATTGTTGTTGTCTGATACGTATACAGTCTGTTGTCGATCGACAAAGAGATATGTCGGCTCGTTAAGTTGATTGAGTCCATCCCATTTACCATTACCACCAGCTACGAGGGTGCCATTCTTCTCACCCAATTGATATCGTCTTACTTCATGTTTTTCTGTGTCAGAGACGTAGAGATATCTCTGCTCATCCATTGCTAATCCCCAACAATCAATGTTGTCGATGAGTATTTCACCTTGTGTTGTACCACTACGACGAGACCATCGTACAACTCGTCTGCCTTCACAAATAATGAGACTATCTGTCTCTTTGTCAATTAAGACATCAGTTGGATACTGCAATTGATTCAATCCATTTCCTCCGCCGTTACCACCAGCAACAACTTGTCCATTCGTTGTATCACCGTTCTTCCATTGCATGATACGATGATTCCTGTAGTCAGCAATGACCACTGTTTGATCATCATCAACGAAGAGACCAAGAGGGTAGCTGAGTCGATTAGTGGCATCCCCTCTCCCGTTACCTCCAGCAATAGTCACTCCGTTCTGCTTCCATGTAGCATTAGCAGGAATATTAACTAGAAGAGAAAACGTATAAGAATAAAATGAGATCTTTCTCTCTTTCGAAAGTATCGAGTAAAATTCTTTTGAATAGATCATTCTTTCTATTTCTCTAGAAATTCCTCAGAATAATCTATATACTGAAAGATTATTCTATAGAAACAAAATACGTAGTTCTCTCTAATGCTTTTTTTCTTGCATCAAAATAGTTCTATATTTTGCTTTGTATTTTTTGAGAGTCTATATTTTCTATGAACATATATGAGCTTATTATATGCGTACGTTGTTGTATTATTTTCCTATCTTGAGGATGTCAATTTACAGTTTATTTAAATTTAACTTTGTGAAAAGTTAATTTAATTCTAACGGGTGGGCCATAAAGAATTGCCCTCTTAGTATTTTTCATAAATGTACTCCTTTATTCGTATGGTAAAATATCTTTTACTATCATAAGATGGCGCTTGAAATTCTCTATCAGAATATATATGATTGAATTTGAAAATCATTCCGAACACCTGGAACGAAAATTTACCGCGATTTAGCCGGAGTTGTTTCATTATAAGCACAATTAAGTTATGGGTTAAAATGCTCAACCAAACAGGCTCTATCGATCTGGTCATCCACGCACAGTACGAACAAAAGCAAATATCTCAAAAGTTAAATACCGTCTTGCTCAGAAAAAACAGATTTCATCAAGACGGTTAGCTGCTAAGATAAACATTTCACGCACCAGTGCCCGGCGAATTCTCCATGAGGATCTTGGTTGTTTTCCATACAAGAAAATCAAACACCCAAGGTTCACTGACCTTCAAAAAAAGAAGAGGGTTAAATTCTCAAACTGGCTTTTAAATCATTACACCAAAAACGACACCGAAAGATGACTTTTTTCTGATGAAAAATATTTTGATTTAGACGGTGTCTATAATGTTCAGAATGACCGTGTGTGGGCAATCAGTAGAGCAGAGGCTGAGAGACAAGGTGCTGTACACCAAAAAACAAAA